>JAOPHQ010001422.1:0-27500 GCA_030340625.1 Merluccius polli | reverse complement strand
ACACACAATGGCGACTCCTTTTTCTGCCCCGTCACCCCACAACACATTAAAACTCCTATGAGGTTCACTACAGCAAAAACTTTCAGATTCAGGAGATAGAGGCATGCGTTCTCATGGCAACCACTAGGTGGAGGTATAACACCAGCAGTGGTTTGATGCCTTGCAGAGAGAGAGAGAGAGAGAGAGAGAGAGAGAGAGAGAGAGAGGCAGAGGGGGAGATAGAGACAGACAGACAGACACACAGACAGACACACACACACACACACACACACACACACACACACACATATATATATATATATATATATATATATATATAGGGAGAGAGAGACAGACAGACAGACAGACAGACAGAGACAGAGGCCTATTGGAAAGATATCTGGGGTGGTTTGACCACTAGTTTAGCTACACTAGACTGGCTGTGTTACCAGTAACAACACTGTGTCTTTATTCCCACTGGAAGCTCAGCACTGAGACCCTGACAATGGATCCGTTCACCGCTGGGCTATCAGATGAGTTGACCAGCCGATGGCCGGGTCCTCACATGACCCACACCTGCACTCACACTCTCTCTCTCTCTCTCTCTCTCTCTCCCCCCCCTTTCTCTCTCTCCCCCTCCCTCTCCCCCTCTCTCTCTCTCTATCTCCCTCTCTCTCCCCCCTCTCCCTCCCTCCCCCCTCTCCCTCTCCCTCTCCCTCTCTCTCTCTCTCCCTCTCCCCCTTTCTCTCTCTCCCCCTCCCTCTCCCCCTCTCTCTCTCTATCTCCCTCTCTCTCCCCCTCTCCCTCCCTCCCCCTCCCCCTCTCCCTCTCTCTCTCTCTCTCTCTCTCTCTCTCTCTCTCTCTCTCTCTCTCTCCCTCTCCCCCTTTCTCTCTCTCCCCCTCCCTCTCCCCCTCTCTCTCTCTATCTCTCCCTCCCTCCCCCTCTCCCCTCTCCCTCTCTCTCTCTCTCTCTCTCTGTCTGTCTCTCGCTCTCTGTCTCACTTTCTCTCAATTACTATCAGGTTTCTGTCATGTTGCTTAGATTTTTAGCTCCACAGTGAGCTGCCTTACACTTATATATACACATGATGTATAGATCATGTATTTCCACTGTAAAAGGAGATAGTATACCCTTTTAATTTTGTCTAAAACATATGTAGGCTAATTACCTGTAATTCATACTTTCTCTTTTGTTTTTAGGATGCAAGGACACTATGCAGAGCATAATAATCAATAACTCAAGCATGAATTTGTACCTATAACAGAGATAGATTAGATGTTTGTGGACGAACCTTCGAGAACCAGAAGAAAAGCCAGATTCAAGGTCATATGTACGTGTTTAGCTCCCCTGTTTCTTCTAGGTGCTGTCTGCAGCAATATTATGATATGCAGAGGACACTGAACTCTGGATGAAGACAAAGTGAAGGGGGCTTCAGTTCATCGTGTCTCAAAGAGGCTTGAGCTAAAACAGGCAGCTCAAGCTGTCTCTCCGCCACCGCCACCGCCACCTCCAACAGGAGATATCACCTCTTCTTTTCTGCTTCTCCAGGGCCTCATGGCAACCTGGCCAGCCATCTGGCCTGCGAGGGCATGTTCACCCTGGCATCTCCGTAGAGATGCGGCAGACACACGCGCTCATTTCTCTAGCAATATTGTTAGGAATAAATCATATGAAAATGGTTTATATGTGTGATAGAGACATTTAAAGTAATACAGATAGATAGACATATGGATTATAACACAAACAAACACACACATGCACACACACACACATTTTTGCAGGGAGAGCACTGAGTGTTTAAACAAGAGAGAGAGAGAGAGGCCCAGGTGGCAGCCATTTTGAGTAGGACGGGCCTGTAGAGATGACGGATTCTGGTGACTCAGCAGGAAGTGACCAAATAAGATCCGTCTAGATTTCTATCACCGCATACCGGGCCTAAAGTCCCTGAAAACCATCCACAGCCATTTTATCCAGAGATAATTAAACCATCGCCTCACTGTCTAAAACAAAGCCCCAATCACACAGCTTCAGTACGGGAGGATTGTGGGCAGAGTGTGCATACAGTGTCAGGTTGAACAGCGGCTGTTGGGTATAATGGCGTGGACAGAATTAAGTAATACTCATTTTCAGAATCCTTATGTTTAATAAATGAGGTTGGTTTTTCAAAGACAGCCAGAGAATTCCCATGGAGATGTGGTCCATTTTGATGTTGGATTTCAGTTAAATGAATACACACACTCATGCACGTACGCACGCGCGCGTGCACACACACACACACACACACACACACACACAGGCTCCACACACACACATGCAAATGCTCAGGATCTACACACACACACACACACACACATGCAAATGCACAGGCTCTACACACACACACACACACACACACATAACACTCCCACATACATCAACATCATCTTCGCTCCGGGCTCATCTTGGTTTGTCATCTGTGACAAAGAGCATGCCCCATCTCCTCCTGTCACTCCAGCAGACTTCAGAGCTCATCAGGGCCCCCTGGAGCTCGTTAGGGCCCCCTGGAGCTCATCAGGGCCCCCTGCTGGCTCCCAGGCCTGTCAGGAAAACAGTGATGTCATTGCGTCAGATGCTGAAACCCAGGAAGAATTTTTCTGATATTTTACTTACAGTTTTTCTCAATTGCTAAAACACAATTTCTGAAAACTTGCTCCATTTTCTGAAAACATTAAACACAAAACCTCAGCTTCAAGCACTATTTACAAAACCTCTGACTGCTTGTGCAAAATGAAACTTTCGCCTCAAAACAGATTTACCTGTGCTCAAAACCAAACACTGCTCTCAAACCATAAACAAAGCGATCAAAATGATATACACTACATTATATACACATCAAGCAGTCAGTAAACAATACACCAAAAAATACAAAACATGTTGTTCAAAACATAGTTCTCAGGGAGAAGTACATTTTTCATCTCAAAACAAATTTCATATATTTCCGTCATTGTCTTTTGATAATAAAATAGTTTTTTTATAGCGCTTTTCTAAGTACTCAAAGACGCTTTACACCAGACAAAAACAAAATAAAAAAAATTAAAATGGGTAGGGAGAGTGTATCGGAGTTGATGAATGAAAACATGTTATATCATAGTAGCTCCAAATTGATCAGAAATTATACTCTGCTTTGCAATTTTTTTGGTTCATTCTCCTTGTAGCCTACCCCTATTTTTACAGTACTGTACCCTGCATCTCACAAACTTGTCCTTTGTTTTTGTGATACTGTAATTCTTGTTCTTTGTTGATATGAACCTGCAACCAGTCAAAATCTATTGAGCAGTCAGTACTGTAAACAACTGGAAAGCACAATTAGGTTGCACTCTAAGTCCTGCTTCCCTCATTGTCAGTCCATGGACAAGAACATGGTCAATGACTGTTGCTCGAATTTCATCAGATATTTCCACTCTTTGTCTTCCTCTTCCTCTTCCTCTTTGTCCTCCTCTTCCTCTTTCTTGCCCTCCTC
This sequence comes from Merluccius polli, assembly GCA_030340625.1. NCBI lineage: Eukaryota > Metazoa > Chordata > Actinopteri > Gadiformes > Merlucciidae > Merluccius > Merluccius polli. Next base: position 24,021 of record JAOPHQ010001422.1, on the reverse strand, counting down.
CTCTTCCACCTCGCATACGCACTTGTCCTCGTCCTCGTCCTCTCACATTATTTCTTCCATCCATTCTTAGACTTTCTCCGTCCAATCTTCAACAACCTGTTTGCTCTCTGAACCTGTTTGCTCTCTGAACCTGTTTGCTCTCTGAACCCCCCCCCCCCCCCCCATTGTTGACGGGGGGGGGGGGGGGGGGGGGGGGACACACACCACGGACCTACGGTCGACCGGGGGGGTGCGCGCAATAGTAACACACTGCGGACCTACGACCGACGGGGGGGGGGGGCCGACGGGGGCGGGGGGTGCGCGCAATAGTAACACACCGCGGACCTACGGCCGACGGGTGGGCGGGGGGTGCGCGCAATAGCAACACACCGCGGACCTACGACCGATGGGGGGGCGATGCGCGCAATAGTAACACACCGCGGACCTACGGCCAGGGCCGACGGACTGGGCCCCGCGCAGCAGCCCCCCCCGCTCAACAATCGCGCGGGGGCCCAACAATATTCTCTGTCCCGGGGCCCTCATCGTGGTGCTACGTCCCTGCCTACGGCCGACGGGGGCGGGGGCCGACGGGGGCGGGGGGTGCGCGCAATAGTAACACACTGCGGACCTACGACCGACGGGGAGGGGGGGTGCGCGCAATAGTAACACACCGGAGCCCGTTCTCATCCCAACTCGTAATATACCGACGATTTGTCACGCCCCTAGACGTCTGATACTGACGCAACAGGTACCCTCCCGCGTCTGTGTGAAACGATCTGGGTTCTCATAAACCCGTTCGCGGTGGTAAGAGACGAGCAAAGTCTACTGCCTAACCCTAACCCTAGATTACGCTAACCCTAACCATAACCCTAACCCTTTTTGGAGTGAATTGTTTCACAGTAGACTGCGGACGCTGTAGACTCTGCTCTGCGAGTGGACGCTGTAGACTCTGCTCGTCTCTTACCAACGCGAACGGGTTTATGAGAACCCCCAGATCGTTTCACACAGACGCGGGAGGGTACCTTTTGCGTCAATGTCAGACGTCTAGGGGCGTGATAAATCGTCGGTATATTACGAGTTGGGATGGGAACGTGTTGGACACCGCGGACCTACGGCCGACGGGGGTACGGTGTTCATTTTAGGACATCCTCAGATATCAGACTCAGGTGTCAGACATCAGACGAAAAAGCATCAGGTCTCAGGCGAAAAGGCATCAGAGTAAGCCAAAAGTCGTCAGGTCTGAGAAAAAACTCGTGTGGCAGAGCCTTTGCCTCTGCCACACGAGCCCCCTCTGCTGGCCAATATCTGCCTGTTTTTTCCCTGACAATGTTTTGTCTGATGCCGTTTTGTCTGATGCCGTTTTGTCTGATGCCGTTTGTTCTGATGCCGTTTTGTCTGATGCCGTTTGTTCTGATAAAGGTTTTTTTATAAAGATGAGTCCGTTTTTTGACAGTGTTTTGTGTGAGGGTGATTTGTTTGAGGCCGTTTGGTTTGATAACGTTTCACCTTACAATATGTTTTTCTGAAACTGTTAGGTCTGAGACCTGACTTGGTATTTCATAAACTTGACGGAGGTTTTTCTGAGACTGAATACTTTTGGTAGGAGGCTGTTTTCCTTAAATGTGATGCATTTTGGTCTGACGATGACAGAGGTTTTTCTCAGACCTGACGACTTTTGGCTTACTCTGATGCCTTTTCGCCTGAGACCTGATGCTTTTTCGTCTGATGTCTGACACCTGAGTCTGATATCTGAGGATGTCCTAAAATGAACACCGTACGGGGGGGGGGGGGGCGCGCGCGATTGTAACACTCCGGCCGACGGGGAGGGGGTTGCGCGGTGTGTTATTATTGCGCTCTCAAAAAGGAGGACAAATACGCGTCCGGCTTAATGCTGCGCCGGACAGGGCTTTGAAAAACCGGACAGTCCGGCCGCATATTTGTCCTCCTTTTTGAACCCACGCCCCCCCGGGAGAGTGTCCGTGCCCCCCCGGGGGGGCGCGCCCCACCGGTTGAGAACCACTGGTTTAAGGTATTGACAACAGACTGCACAATTAGCTAAATGAGTTCAGGCAACTGCGAACTTTGTTCAGCCAATGGGTTTTAGTGTTTTAGTAATTGAGAAAAACTGTAAGTAAAAGTAGTAATATTATAATACTATAGAAATACTCTTTTATAAGTAAAAGTCCTGCATTAAAAATGTTACTGAAAGTAAAAGTACAAAAGTATTAGCATCAAAATATACATAAAGTACCAAAAGTAAAAATACTCATTATGAAGAATGGCCCATTTCAGAATAATATATTATATTATTGGATTATATTTATTGCTGCATTGCTGTTCATCACTTTAATGTTGCAGCTGGTGTAGGTGGAGCTTTATTTCAATGCATTTATATTGAAAATATTTTACATACTGCTGAGTAGCTTGTGAATTTCCTCCTGAGTACCAATACAGCCTTATTGATATAATATTATTTATTTATTGATTATATTTTGTATTGTTAATCTGAATCTGCAAAGTAACTAGTAACTAAGCTGTCAGATGAATGTAGTGGAGTAAAAATATCTGAAAAGTAGAGGAGTAGAAGTATCAGAAAAACATTTCTACCACTGCTGAAACCTCTGGCGGGGGCCTGAAGGGTCGATCAAACATTAAGAGGCCTTATTGACTTAGTGCTCAAAGCTTTAGAAGAGGGCCCTGTTGAACTTGGGGGTCTTAGGAGAACACAAAGGGCCATTCATTAGTTTATTGGTCTTGACTCACCTGTTCATTAGGTCATTTGTTCATTAATATCAGCAGGTATAGCATGTGAATGAAAGCATTATTCATTATATTCAATAAAGGCATTAAAGCTGATTCATAATAGCATATATATATATATATATATATATATAGTCCTTTTTCAGGACCCCCTCGAAAACGAGATGATACATTTCTAGGGGTTTTATCCTCAAACTAAAACTTTCAATTGAACTCGTTTCTGAACCATATATGTCTATATGTCTATATATATATATATATATATACTGTATATATATATATATATATATATATGTCCCTATCTTGACACTGTGACAACAACGTAAAGCCACACATTCCCTTCTCATGTCGATGCTCCAGTGGAGTCAGTCGATACAGACAATATGTGTGATAAAAGTGTTATGTACACATAACTGACTCCCAATGCTTTCCCAAGGCATGTGAGTCTATCCTTGTTTGCACTTTGTGTGAACAGGTGTGTGTCTGTGTGCACATCTGTCATTTGTAAGGGCGTGTGTTTCCTTTAGCGGCGCCATGATGTCTGTGTGTGTTTCGATTTTGAATATGTGCGTGTGTCATATTGACTTGGAGAAGATGGGTTTTACCTGAGTGGAGCGTAGACAGACACACACACACACACACACACACACACACACACACACACACACACACACACACACACACACACACACACACACACACACACACACACACACACACACACACACACACACACACACACACTAAGGTGAGGTATGTCATCATACCAGGTCAGCCTGGACTCCCTGTCTCAGCTGGAGGCCCACATCTGTCTGTTGTGTCTCATGGGTCAAGGGTCAAACCCTCTTGTTGGTGTCTACAGTATTTCTCCCAGCAGGTACCCGTTGTTATGTAGACACGCAGGTGCATCTGCCCCCTTGTTAAGACGCAACCAATCAAAACCTTCATCAGAGAGCTAATATGGGCATTAAGAGTTCAGAGAACAATAGACACGTTGGGTTAACACCACGGTCAGGGGTGCATGTGTCTCTGACCTCACAACAATCAAATTGAATTATGGGTAGAAAAAAAGGGGATACGCCCCCCCCTCAATATTGACATTAATAATAATTTATACATTAATTAAAACAAATTACTTTATCATTGACATGAATAGGTGATCATGCCTTTATGGGTGTTGACTGAGCAGGGATAATATTAACATAATATATTATAACATAATATATATAGAAAAGTTACAGGATAATTTATATTTTGAAGCAATACAGAATGCCTGAGAGCCTTTCTGCATTATATTCCGTTATATTTTGAATTGTTGCCGCATGAATATTGTGGTTTCCTTTACATACAGACAATTCCTCCATAAATGGATGCAGAACAGGCACACCTTGACGCATAAAAATCCCCCAGAATGCAGGAACTGAAGTGATTGACAATCAACCCCACTTGTGCCCCCCCCCCCCCCCCCCCACACACTACTGGTAGGCACCCTTGAGCAAGATGCCCCCGAACCCCCCCACCTCACCTGCTGCTAAATGACACGTACACTACACAACTGCATTGCTTGAAATCGACTATAACATTACTGCTGCATAGTCGTTCACAGAGCGTGCCTTGCTGCTCTGGGCTATTGAGAAACAGCAACTAGCCCACACAATACACACACACACACACTGCACAGCCATTAGCCAAACTCGTGGGGGTGGTGGAGGCAAGGGTGTGTGTGCATGTCAAGAGATGTATGTGTATGTGTATGTGTGTGTGGGTATATGTATGCCTGTGTGTGTGTGTGTGTGTGTGTGACAGGGCTGGTGGGGGGGGGGGGGGGGGGGTCGGGTGTTACTGAGCTGCAGTGTTTGGATTAGGTCATCAGAGCAGTCTTGAGAAGATGAAGAGGAAAACACACACACACACACACACACACACACACACACACACACACACACACACACACACACACACACACACACACACACACACACACACACACACACACACACACACACACACACGCTGGGGAAGACTCTGCCCCGGCCCCCCCGAATGATGATGATGATGATGGTGTCCTGGACGTCCGTTAAGATCGTCGTCCTCTCTCGTTGGCACTTGGGATATTATAATCCATTTCATTATGACAATGGAGTGGGGGTCCTGGTGGGGCAGTGAAAACCACAAATCAAAGCCTTGGTGAGCTCCATTAATTCAGGGGGCGTGGCTCTGCAACACATCCTGAAGGGACATTCAACACACACAAAAAGACAACACCAAGTGATAGGTTGGTAAACAAGGGTTTTAAAATGTTTTTTTTTTTATTCTTTCATATCACTGGCAAATATAAATGGCTGCCCTGTGGAGAAGGTGGGGACGAGGGGGGATTCATTCACATTCAAAGTGATCATTTTTAGAAAGTCCAAATTTCTAAAAAGTTTCAGTACACAAAACTTGGAACCACTTTTGTCATTCGGTTTAAAAGACGCTGGCCTTTCAGAGGGGAAAGGCAGTGTTGGATGACTGTGTGTGTGTGTGTGTGTGTGTGTGTGTGTGTGTGTGTGTGTGTGTGTGTGTGTGTGTGTGTGTGTGTGTGTGTGTGTGTGTCAGATGCGGTGATGAGGTGGGCGGCTGTATTCGTTGTGCAATGTTTGGAGGGACACCGTGCCTGAGACAGTCACAATGCGAAGGAATGGGCTCTGTGATACCTCTTTATATATATCATATACACACTCTCTCTCTTTCAATATATATTTATATATACCATCTATATCTACCATCTGTTACGCCCACATTCGGCTTTTAAGGCATCAGCCACTGTGTACTATATGAACAAAACGAGTGACGACAAAAAAAACAACAAATATGCACACGGAGAACACAGGAGTACATCCCTCTGACGTCGAGAGATATTATCCTATTCTGACCGCGAGGACGTCGGCCGGCGCAGGCGTCGACGTTCTCCCGAAAGGTTCCTCACCTGCCTGTCTAGGGCAGGTGTTGACAGCACCAGGGTCTTTACTACTTGGGGGGGGGGGGGGGGGGGGGGGTCGTACTATGTACTAAGTTATAGAGGAGGGAGGGAGGGGGGGGGGGGGGGGGATTCACCTGCTCTCACTTCCCACGCACCATGGATACCCCCCGCCATTGTGCGCCGTTACCAAGCACAGCGCACAGAAGGGGGAGAGAGAAGAAGGGAGCGATGGCGTGCACCGGACACGTACGCACGCACGCACGACGGCCAGCGAAGGGGGGGGGGGGGGATAGTAAAGATGGTGAACTCCCACCGGAAAGGCATTCGAGTTGACGAAACATTTTTTTTCCCCCCGTTTTAAAGTAAAAGGAGAGAGAAACAAGTAGAAACATACATTGCTTTACAATGAGGGTTTTTTTTGTATTTTGTTTTGCTCGCACCCTTGATCACCCCAGAAAATTTCTCTCTGAAGACAGTGACGAAACACACACACACACACACACACACACACACACACACACACAGACACATACATACAGACACACACAGACTCCTACTCTCGACCCTACACACTCACTCCTAGTTTTCAATACATTTCCCACAATACCAAACCCTTCTCTTTCTTGAGCGTGGCTACACTACGGGGTTCCTCTCCATCTCGGATCGGTTCAACATTTTACAAAGAAAAGCAGCATTCCATAATAAACGACTATAAACAATCCGAAAACACTACAACTTGTTATTTTTTGCATTTTCATTTTATAACATTTTTTGGTGTACGATCTCCATGCATCAGGAACGATGTGCATGTCGCCGAGGCCGGTCGGGGAGGGAGGATTGTCAAGAGGCAGCGCAAGCTTTTGGTTTTTGGCGCCCGGCGGTGACGGTGACCGTGTGAGGGCGGTTACACGTTGCTAGGGCCCATGCTTACTGCATGGGCCCCACCCCACCCCACCCCACCGCCCACTCGTATGCCTTTTCCCACAAAGCACTGGGGGGGGGCCGAGCATCTCACAGCCAAGGGGCGGCCATTTTGTCGCTTCGAGGTTACCAGGCACAAGATGGCCGCTACAAATATGCCCTCCCTCTCCAACGGAAACAGCACGACATCAAAATTCCTTTTTTTCGCCCAACTTTTATACTTTTTTTCTGTTTACTTTTCCCTCTCCTTCTACGAAATTATATGCTTTTTTTGTGTCATTGTTCTCCCGCAGAGCAGAAAAGCTGTCTTTTTCGGGACATACAACAGTTTAAGAAACGTTAATCAACCATAAAACAACAGGTGTTCTCCTATCGCGCCGATGTGGCGGATGATACATTCGGAGTTGACACGTGACGCGGGACGGATCTACAATAAGCTATCGATCAGCTGCGTTGTGCAAACAAAACTACACAAAATTGTTAAATTTCACAAGAACGTAAGTGTGACTAACTAAATATATATATAGATATATAGATATAGATATTCGTTCATAGGTTCAGTATATTAAATCTAATAAATACTTTTAGATATACATCTTTTTTTCTGCCAACTATTTACAGTTTTTTAAAAAGGCCTACACATCGGATATTAAATAACGAGGTGTGAAGGAGCGAGAACGCAATCCTTTTCTTTCTGACAATTCCCTTCCTCTTCCCTCCTAAAAACATTCAGAGAGGCTAGATGGTGGACCATTTCTTCTCAGTCACCCTTTTTTCCCACTGTTAAAAAACAAAGACTGCAAGAGTCCGGGGGTTAAAACGACCCCCGAAATATTGAAACTCTCATACATTAAGAACGACGAACCACTACCCCACCCTTCCCCTCCCCACTAAAAACAATGCAATGGTTTCTCCCTTGTCACACACAAACACACACCCCCTTCTCGCTTCACATAGTGGAATGTTCTGCCCTGGCTCTCTCCTGCTGGTCCAGCCCCCTCCTCCATGGGCAGTGAGGGGAGAGGGGGATAATTCTACTGGTAACATTGTCCGGTTCAGCCCAGCTCGTGACCCACCACACACACACACACACACACACACACACACACACACACACACACACACACACACACACACACACACACACACACACACACACACACACACACACACACACACACACACACACACACACACACACACACACGACTGTGATTTAAAAATAGATGCCATAGGAGGCCACCGTCGTCAGAGAGAAAAATAAAACCCAGCCGGTGGTGATGTGAGGCCCCTCCTCCCCACACAATCTCATACTGCAGTCACTTCAGTGTGTTCTTGATCCTCGTGGTTTCGCCGTCTCGTCTTAAACTGGTTTGCATGGCAGGTGGAGACACAAACGCTTACAAAATTGCCATTTTACGAAAAGGTTTCCTTGGTTTAGTTTTTTTTTTGTTTCGCATACTCTGCCCCCCCCCCCCCCCCCCCCTTCGTCTCAGGGGTCAGAGGTCACCGAGGAGGACATATTGCTGCCGAATCTAACACGTCCCAACTAGAAGAAGATGGCCGCTCTTCGAGCCCTGCGGCGACTGCCATGGGACACTATAGCAGGGGCAGACAAGTCACTGAAGATGTGTGTGTGACGTGGAGCGTGACGTGTGTGTAAATGTCAATGTGTGTGTGTGTGTGTTTGGGGGGGGGGGGGGGGGTGATAGCTGCGGTCGATGGGATGGACTTAGGCTTTATCTGTCTTGACGGACAGGTTTTTGTGTGCGTGTGTGTTCTAATTCCTTTAAGTGCTGAGGCGTAGAGGAAGAGGCAGTGGGGTAGAGTGTGGTCGTAACATTCTGCGTCTGACGCACCATTGGAGAGTGGAGTGGGGGGGGGGGGGGGGTGGTCTTCCAGATACCACTTGTTTGATTGGTGCAGAGACGACACGAGGGGGAGGCTGAGCGGCCAGTGGGTATCAGAATCCAACCTGGGTTGTGAGGGTCGGGTGGTGGTGAGGGTGGGTGGGGTGTTCAGGGTAGATGGGGTGGTGGTGAGGGTAGATGGGGTGGTGGTGAGGGTGGGTGGGGTGGTGGTGAGGGTGGGTGGGGTGGTGATGAGGGTGGTGAGAGTGGATGGGGTGGTGAGAGTGGATGGGGTGGGGTGGGGTGGTGACGGTGCGGTGGGGTGGTGAGGGTGGGGTAGTGAGGGTGGATGGGGTGGTGAGGGTAGGGGTGAGGATGGGTGGGTGGCGTGCTGAGGGTGGGTGGGTGGGGGTGGTGGCGAGGGTGGGTTGGGACCAGTGCTTCCTGGTTGCGGGTCTTGTGTGGGTCCAGGGAGCAGAAGGGGGGAGGACCAGTACTTCCTGGTTGCGGGTCATGTGTGGGTCCAGGGAGCAGAAGGGGGGGGGACCAGTACGTCCTGGTTGCAGGGCGTTGTGTGGGTCCAGGGAGATCCTACAGGCTGCAGCCCAGCTGCTTGGCCTCCTCCAGTGAGTCCTGCAGCCGGCGCAGGCTGGCGCTGGCATAGCCCTCGTCACTGCAGCTGCTGCGCGGGCTGCCCCGCTCGTCCCCCGACTCGCCCCCGCTACTGGTGCTCCACTCTAGGTCACCCAGCAGGTAGTCCGTCCCCTCCACGTCCACCTCCTGGTCCTCTGCACACACATAAACACACACACACACAGAGGTAGAGAGAGAGAGAGGTAGAGAGAGAGAGGTAGAGAGGTAGAGAGGTAGAGAGGTAGAGAGGTAGAGAGAGAGAGAGAGAGAGAGAGAGGTAGAGAGGTAGAGAGAGAGAGGTAGAGAGAGAGAGGTAGAGGTAGAGGTAGAGAGAGAGAGAGAGAGAGAGAGAGAGAGAGAGAGAGAGAGAGAGAGAGAGAGAGAGAGAGAGAGAGAGAGAGAGAGAGAGAGAGAGAGAGAGAGGTAAAGGTAAAGATAGAGATGGAGATAGAGAGAGAGACACACTTTCAGTGACTTGGCCATGACAATGAAATACTAGCAGTAGGAATACTCAAATACTCAGACAAAGTAATTTATATTTTATGTATATAGCAACACCACGCATGGAACAATGTTGTTGTTGTTGTTACCATAGCAACGGGTGACAACAAGGAAATGGCACGCAGCCAAGACAAAGACAGGAATTCAACTGAATTTGACTTGAGTCTTGAGACTGTGTCTGGAGCAGCATTGGGGAGGGGCAACAACAACAACACTGCCCTCGCTGCCACTTGATGCAAAATTAAGCATGCGGTAGCAAAATGCTCTACATGGCATGTTATCAAATATGAAATGTTATCAAATGCTTTGCGATACATGCTACATGGAGCATAAAATGCACTTTATGCTGCATGTTATATGTACGCTGTGTGCTGTTAAGTTATATATGTGCTATAGCTACAAGCAATACGCTATATCTTTAACATTATACATGTGCTATAGCTACATGCTAGGCTCACCTTGGTCAGAGTCTGACTTGTCGGAGGAGGACTGGGTCGAGCCCGTGCTGTCCATGCGCGTCCTCTCCACCCCCAGTTGTTCAAGACGCCTCCTGAGGTGGCGCTGCTCCCGCTGCAGCTGTTCTAGAGTGTGCTGCGCTCGCCGCTCGCTGTCCTCCAGCCGCTACACACACACACACACACACACACAGATAGACAATACATATAGTATATACACATGTCGACAACCGCACAGTCACAATACTTCATACACACAATATAGATAGACACCAATACACATTGTATACACAGGAGACCACATAGTCACAATACAGATACACTATTGATAGACACAATACAAATAGTACAGGCAACAACCACACACAGTCACAATAGATAGACATGAATATACTTAGTATACACCAGTGAACAGTTGAGAATCACTGTTTTGAGTGGGCTTTAGAAAAAAGCCCATGAATTAACTAACGTTTCCATGTTAATTCATGTTTCAATGGCCTACTGTGTGTTCAGCCCCAATTGTTGGAGCTTTTTGTTCGTTCCATGTTTTTAACAGTACATGAAGGCATTGTTGATTACTGCAATATTGGTAAATACATATTAGTTATCTTTGGGTTATGACTTAACGATTAACACATGTGGCTCCTGAGGCTAGACCAGTTGAGAACATCTGGTATACACCATACGGATAAGAAACATCATCAGCATACAACACAGACACGGGACAAGAGACAGGGATGGGGGCTTCTCAGACACTGCAGCGTAGTCCAGCCACTGGGAGCAGGAAGTGCAAGAGCTAGCGTAGCCGTGTAGGATGGCTATGACAGGAGCTTAAACAATAAATCACCAGTATGTTCCACCTGAGAAAAGACCCAGTGTTGGGCATCTACTGCATTTGCTACCTTTGGTGAAAACAAGGAACCGTTTTTCTTCCTGGTTTAGAAATACTTTAGTTGTTTAATCTGCAGATCTGTGACCCCCCCTTACATGTTTGTTAGCATAGTACAAGACATTGTTGTGTTAACCAATGGAGGAAGTGCTAGTACTGGACATTTTTGGATTGCAACCTTTAACCCTACTCCTTTTTAATGTTTATTTATTGAGAACAATAACAGCCTTAACTTTGGAATTGTAGAAACAACAAACAGCACTGCATATAAAATAAATACATATTTTAAAATACTATTTTAGCACCTCTTGAAAGTGTTAAGCACTGTATTCAAATTTATTTTTAATATAAAAAAAAAAACATTGGCAAGTGCAGCAATTAGGAAATAAAGTATATAATCTATAATAAATATCTAAAACATATATAATTATATAATTAATTAATAAATAATAAAAAATAAAGAAATCAAACACCAGTGCTGTTCTTGAACAGAACCCGATAAATTTGTTCAGCGAATCAGCGCACAGTATTCAGGTCAGGTGACGCAAGATGGCTGCGTCTCTCCTCCTGTCCTCCTCCTGTCCTCCTCCTGTTCCTCCCTCTTATGAGTTGACTAGAGCCCTAGAGTTACAATTTTACTAATATACGCTACTAACTGACACTCAGTGTGAAGTGCTTTCATGTGCGAGTGAGCCAGCCAGTCAAAGACACAGACTAACTTTAGGACAGTACAGTAGTCACACATCACTGGAAAACATTTATTCCTAGTAAGTAAACATTGATCAGCTATATTTCAGACACACACACACACACACATATATATATACACATATACACATATACATATATACATATATACATATATACATACATACATATACATATATATATATATATACACATATACTGTATATACGCATGCTGCTAGTTGATTTTTTTATATATATATATTAAAAAAATCAACTAGCAGCATGCGCTCTCTTCTCTGCCATGGCGAAAGTCCTCAAATTATTTGAGTAATCGTTTCAGCCCTACACACAAGTGAGTGCACACACGTACCGATATGTGATCCTTGGCCTTCATCAGCAGGCTGAGGGTGGTGTGTCGGTTGGCGTCCGGACCCAGCGGGACGAGGGACTTTAAGCGCTCCAGACACAACCGTAGGTTAGCCCGTCTGAGAGACAGAGAGACAGACAGACAGAGACTGTTAATATGATTGACACATTACACATAAGAAGGTGAATATCAACTTCGAACGAGGCAGGCTAAATACCAATAGACGAATGGCTCCACATTATAACAACATTCACATCAAGCACCTCCTCCAGCTCAGCACAAGATGGGGATGAACAAACCCTAAAAGACATCAATGAATCATTTTTACAGCCGATATCTGAATGTGCTGTCGCCACCGGCATGTGTATGCAAATCATTCAGCTTTCCCACCCTTTCTCTCTCTCTCTCTGTGTCACCCGCCCTGCATGTCCGACAGGTTGGACTGGCAGCCTCTGCAGCTGCGTTGGGTTTAGGTGGGTGTTAGATTACCTCATGACCCATCTATCTCTCTCTCACACACACACACACCCGCACACGCGCACACACACACACACACACACACACACGCACGCACTCTGGTGGTGTCTGGGTGGGCAAGCCAGTAGAGTGAATGTGCCCACCCGCGTGTGTGCGTCAGTGAGTGAGTGGGTGTGTGTTTACGTCAAGCCTCTTCCAGAGGGCTGTGGTAGAAGGAGGCTGCAGCAGCTCAGAGGCACACAAGCTGTTGGTGTTGTTGTTGTAGCACCGATAGCGAGCTACGCCTCCGCCGCAGTGTTAAAACATTCATATTGGGATCTCTGGGACTGGAGAGTAGAGTAGTTTGGGTGGATGTAGTGGTGCATCACAACACGGGGTCTGCGCATGTGCACATGCACACACACATGGGATAGTGCAGGCTAATCGTCACCCTTGCCCTTTGTGTACACAAACACCACACACACACCCACACACACCGAAAAACAAATCAGTTTCCTGTCTTTGTGGGGAAAAGGCATACAAGTGAGGGGTGGTGTAGGGTGGGGTAGGGTGGGGTAGGGCCCACGGTGCCAACAGAGCTTGTGCAGTAAGCATGCAACGTGTAACCGCCCTCACACGTGCACCGTCACCGCCAAACACCAAAAGCTTGCGCTGCCTCTTGACAATCCTCCCTCCCCGACCGGCCTCGGCGACATGCAGATGGTTCCTGATGCATGGAGATCGTACACCAAAAAACCAAATGAAAATGCAAAAAATAAGTTGTATGTTGTGTGTGTGTGTGTGTGTGTGTGTGTGTGTGTGTGTGTGTGTGTGTGTGTGTGTGTGTGTGTGTGTGTGTGTGTGTGTGTGTGTGTGTGTGTGTGTGTGTGTGTGTGTGCGTGCGCGCGCAGGCCAAACAAGTTCTTCCAGATAACTAGGGCTACAGTGCAGTATGTTAATAGGTAAGCGTGGGAGGGAAAGGTCGGAGATAAGGTATACGTGCAAAAGCTAATGTGTCTCTGCCCTGTCTGTCAATCAGCCAGAGGCCATTGATTACATTATCACGGTACCCCTCTCCTCTCCTCCCCTCCCCGCCGCTCATCGCCCCTCCCTGCTAGCTAGGGCGACTTAAGGCCTTGGGCATGTAAAGAAAAATGCACCAGACAAGGAGGGGGGAAATGTATTACATACAACATTGGCCACCATGGTGAAGGTAAAGTTAAAAGACATGGACGGACACTTCCCCCTTTCCTTGAAGCTATATTGGTACAACTGGGTCAATGTGTTCAACTGTAGCCCTGCCGTCTGTAGATCACCTTGTTCATGAGCCACCGCCCTTTGACCCCCTCCAGCCTCTACTAATACAAGGGTGTGTGCGTGTGTTTGCGTGTGCGTGTGTGTCCGTGTGCGTGTGTGCGTGTGCGTGTGTGTACACATTTTTGCAAAGGTAGCTTTACAGTCCTTCATAAATCAGGAATATAGGACTCTGAAACACAAGTCACACAAAGGCCAATCTGGGAAGCCAATCGGGTTCTGCCTGATGATGATTTAGCCTCTGGGAGCAAGGGCCAATATTTCTGGGGTACCGGTGTAGCCAGCTGATATAAGACTTCCTCTTCCGTATGCCGGTCATTGTTTACAGTCCGCTACTTTTGCTCTCCACACGGACTGTTTACCCGGATGCGACCAAAGCCCTCTCAAACGTGATTGGTCAATACGACTCAGACTACAAACAGAAACCAGAACGCTTCCGATCCCAAAATCTTGTCCCTTTGCCTACAGATTCTGCATTCATATGCAGATATCTGTTTATAGAGATTACACACAGGCTGGTTTCAGAAACCATTATCAGTGACTTTAAGATACAGACTGAATAGACACATTGTGGAATACGATCAAAACCAAATTGTTCACCAGTCGATATTGACACTGTTGGCCATTTCTAGGCGTCAGTACAACAATTATAACGTACACTAATTTGAGTCTTTGGTCATATACTGTGATGTTCAATGTCCAAACACCGCTTCATTTTGTCTGGCATCCCTTCCATTTTACCACTGTGACCACCTGGCATTGACATGCGTCTTGGGCGATCAGATATATCAGAATATCTGGGAGTTTGCGATCATATCTATTGTCCAGTTTAAAAAAATACATAAATAAATTTAAAAAAGGCAGTTTACAACTGATTGCGTTCCAGGCATTAGTCAGACCCATATATTGCCGTTTGTATCCAGGGACACAAAAAGTAGTGCGAGCTAAAAGTTGTGATTTTGAGACAGTATTACCACAAAATACGAATCAACACCCTTATATTTGAATGATTCGCAAGTGGCCATGGCGGGATAATCCACTCCGAGGTGTGCATGTATCGAAAAATCCCCCCTCTGCGAACCCTGCTTTGCGCATTATTTTTCGATACATGCACACCTTGTCGTGGATTATCCCTTACTTACTTTCTACTGACAAATGTACTTGTAAGCCGCATTGGACAAAAGCGGCACATTTCTGTTGCACTCCATCGTATCGCATGACAGGGATTTTTACAAGACACCAAGTTATAGTGTGTATGAACATGGTCGGTGTGGGGGGTGGTAGAGACCAGCAACACCAAAACCCATCCGTGCAGAAACCGTAACCAGAGCTGGATGGATTGCTGGGTAGACACGCTGGTTAAGGTTACCAGCTTGACCCTTTCACACTGCTACTTGCTAACTGCTGCCTGGGTCAGTTGGAGAAGGTAACTCATGGACAAGCCCTCCGAAGACTATCAGGGGCTTGGGATCCAAAATGGCTATTTAAGTGAATGCATTCAAATAGGACACAAAAAGCCTGGATTGTAATTTTGACCAACACAAAAAAAGACATTCAACTGCAAATTCAAAAACACATTCCTGTTTAAAACACAAATTAAGTAATTAATAAAAATCTTCCATACAAAACATAATCTTGGTCTGGTTAATTGTACACAAAAGTACTCTTGCCTTAATCGATTGTGTTTCTCATGATCAGCATGTTTCCATGAGTGCGCCCCAGCTGAACCAATCGAAAGCAAAGGTACTACAGAGTTATTTCGACGGGAGTGTTGCCACAGCTTAGCTTAGGGCCATGTCATGAACATTGTTAAATAAAGAGAACAGACTTGGGTTGCCTTTGTTAAGTTTACATTGCAATACAGGAGGAACCCCTTCACAATTCAGAAGTGTCTCTCTCCGAACTATAGATTCAGAGGGTAATTATACAGTTGGTTAGGTAAACATTTTTGACACAGGTGACAATCATTCACTATATTATGTCCATTGAATATTATCTGGTCACCAGTCAATAGTTATCGACAGGATGTAAGGATATACCCTACATACCCTAAGAAACTAGAAACTACTACATTAATATTAGAACACATAATGGACATTTTCCATTACAGCCATCTCAGGTCACTTTGAATAAAAGCCTCTGCTAAATGAATAGATGTATATGCAAATGTGAATGTAAATCTTTATTGAGGCTGATTAGGAGCTATTGTGAAATTAGGCCATTGTGCATCAAAATATGTGTAACATATTAATATAATAATACATTGTATTCAAAAGATGGACACCACATTGTATTCAAAAGATGGACACCACATTGTATTCAAAAGATGAACACCACATTGCATAATAATGCAAAGTGAAGAAAATAATAAATAGCACGACGCAGAACGAAATGCTTTGTATGTGAAGAGGTATCAGCTGCAATAGTTCAGGATCTGTATGTTTTACACCCACTGACTCAGAGGGCCTTTACTTTGAAGCTATGGCAGAGAAGTGGCACGGGTATATTCAGGAATGGAAGAACACAAACCACCCACACCCCACCTACACACACGACAAACAAAATGGCGTTTACATACCTGTTTTTTTCCATTTCGTTGTGCGTAGACCTGAGGAGGCAAAAGGAAAAAAAATGTATTAGCACAACAGGTGCAGAAAACGGACATTTGTGCAATAAGAACTGTGAGAATCAAAGAGAGAAGAAGTGTGAAATCTCTCTTTGATTCGTTGAGTTTACAAAAAAAAGACAGAGAGAGATAGAGACAGAGACAGAGACAGACAGAGGATGGTGAGAGGGTGTAGGAGTCGAGCCAGAAACTCTGGGAACAAGCAGAAACTACTGCAGAAAGAGACCCAAAAGCCTCTAGCATAATCCAGTTGCACGGAGAAAGTGGGTGCACAAGGACACAAGTGCACACACACACACACACACACACACAGTGTCCTAACTGAATGCACCGCAAGCGAGCCTCAGTGACAAAATCAGTTCAATTGCTTTGTTTTTATGGAATGTCGTATCTGGCTGCGAGCGCGGTGCGATACGGCGAGCCGCTTTGAGCTGAACTTCTGTTGGACGCCCTGTTTCCATTTACTTCCTGTAGCTCGCGTTGAAATTACTGTGGGACACGGTGTCATGGACGAGGAACGGCTGACTCATTTAGTTGAAATGAGGAGTTATCTTGTGGTTTGTTTACATGATGTAACTGAAATGCATATTTTACAGACTGAGTGTAAACAGAGAGTGTCCGATGTTACACAATAGTCGGACGCTTGCTTGCTGGTAGGACAGGGTGTAAGAGGTCAAATTAGTAATGTGGTGAGAAGAGGCATGCTCTAAAGACAGGTAGCATCAAAGTTGACCCTTCACATTTTATTACTCATTCAAGTTATTACTCGTTTTACTACTCGTGAGTTCAAAAGAGGTTCACTCATTACAATGCTGTTTGTGGCAATTCAAGGTAGGATGTAGGGCTGGGCGATATGGCCAAAATCTTCTATCCCAATATAGGTAATTTAATATCTTGATAACAAGAGAGATATAGATGTAGAGGTATAGATATAGATCACGATATTGCATATTTTCTGGTAATTCAATAAATAAATAGTCTTCATAAAATAACCACATGGTAAAGCCTATTTTTGTATACTATTTTGTATACTCAATTAAATACCTGACAAATGAAAAGTACTGAGTATTTATGCAGCCTTTAAACCAGGAAAGGACATCCCTTGTTATGCCATACCACGATATCCAAAAATCTAAGACGATATCTAGTCTCATATCACAATATAGATATATTGCCCATCCGTTGATATAATCTCAAAAGTGTATCTCTACCCTGTAATATCTTCACTGAGCATGGTTCTTGAAAGAAATGGGACAAGCTGACCCTAGTGAGATGGGATGGGGCACACACACACGCACACACACACACACACACATAACCCATCCCGCCCCCTAAAAAAAATAGCCCTTTGAACCAACCACGACTGTTATCGCCTGATGGTCAACTCATGAGAGTTTAGCGCACGCGCACACACACACACACACACACACACACACACACACACACACACACACACACACACACACACACACACACACACACACACACACACACACACACACACACACACACACACACACACACACACACACGTCTGTACGTTGGTGCATCGAGACAAGATCTGGGCGCTGTCACTCGGGCGGGGAGGCCCTGCTGTTAAAGTACAGCAGGGGGGGGGGATGGGCACAGGCGGTTTGGGGTGATGAGTTTTGAACCAGTAGCCCCTTTTACAAAGCATGTTCAAGGCGTGAATGCAGTTACTCTGTTGCGGGATCTCTTTATTAAAGGGCTAGTAAGTGGTGGTGAGGTATCGTTTGGTCTAGACTGCCTGTGATGACATAACAGGGCTCGGGTATTGGGGAGGCTACACCGTAATTTATCGTCGCCGCGCGTGAACCGAGTGAGACGGCATGAACCAAAAATGCCGCAATCACAGCCCTTGCGCACGTTTCATACGCCGCACTTTTGAAATCTTTTAGCCCAGCAGAGTGCGCAAACTGCCTGTCCACAGCAACGTTATGGCAAAACAGCGACTATAAATGCATTGGGCATGCGTGGACTGCGCACGCACTGCACGAACATCACATCACGGCAACTATCAATTCTGCTTAACCTTACTGGGTGGCTACGGTATTTGGGAGGCTAACACATTACTGGTTGGCTAGGGTATTGGGGAGGCTAACATTACTGGGTGCCTAGGGTAATTGGGAGGCTAACATTGCTGGGCTAGGGTATTGAGGAGGCTAACATTACTGGGTGGCTAGTGTATTTGGGAGGCTAACATATTCTTGGGTGGCTAGGGTATTGGGGAGGCTAACATTAGCCTGGGTGGCTAGGGTATTTGGGAGGCTAACATTAGCCTGGGTGGCTAGGGTAACATTACCACAGATCTTCATTTTCTGTGTGTGTGTGTGTGTGTGTGTGTGTGTGTGTGTGTGTGTGTGTGTGTGTGTGTGTGTGTGTGTGTGTGTGTGTGTGTGTGTGTGTGTGTGTGTGTGTGTGTGTGTGTGAGACAACAAACCAATAGTCCTGTGGGGATGGTTTGTCCCCCCCTCCCAACTGCCAGTTGGGGTGGGGCTAGCTAGACACAGGCCCAAAATAGAGCACCTTAGACAGTAGACACAGACCTGGGGTGGGGGGGTGGGGGGGGGTTAAAATCACAAACCCACCAACGCCCCAGACACTGGCTTCCCCTTCCCCGACACGCATCCACAAGTGTCCATGTTTGGCAACACTGAATAAGTTGCGGGTTTCCACTGTGTGTTGAAACCCGTGTGTTGGCTGATGTTGGGAAAAATGTTGGTTAAGCTAAAATGAGGTTCTGGCTCGGTTACGCTAGGCCAATAATATCAGGGAATAACCGCGCAGTTTGTCTCAGTGGTAATGGGCAGCCACCTTGCTAAAACAACAGTGAAAAAACACTTTAATATCGGGGTCATGGGGTATCCTGGGCTCCTCTCCTGTACCTGGCACTGAGGAAGATGGCAAGAGATTTATATATGACAGAAAGCCAGTAAATATAATGCCCCACCCCCACTCCATTTTTAACTGATCAGGAGCAATTGTTGCCGTATTGACAGGGACTGCTCCACAAACCAGTAAGCAAAGCAGTATGTTTGGGCAATGACACGTCAACAGAGCTAGGTTTTGGCACCGGGAGACACACCAGGTCACTACCATCCAATAGGAACCATGAGGAGAACCTGCTTTCTTAGCAGGGGGTTTGTTGTGAACCAACACCACAACACTGACTTGACTCCTCCCAGTCCCCATAAATAAACACTGTGGGCCTCCCTCCTCAACCAACACCAATACAATGTAGACACACTAATGGCAAATCAGCTTTAGTCTCTCTCTGCCTCTCTCTCTCTCTCTCTCTCTCTCTCTCTCTCTCTCTCTCTCTCTCTCTCTCTCTCTCTCTCTCTCTCTCTCTCTCTCTCTCTCTCTCTCTCTCTCTCTCTCTCTCTCTCTCTCTCTCTCTCTCTCTCTCTCTCTCTCTCTCCTCTCTCTCTCTCTCTCTCTCTGCCTCTCTCTCTCTGCCTCTCTCTGCCCCTCTCTGCCTCTCTCTGCCTCTCTCTCTCTGCCTCTCTCTCTCTGCCTCTCTCTCTTTCCCTCCCCCCTCCTGGTAGTGAAATAATTCATGGCCATTGGCAGTGGACCGTCATGGAGAATGTGAGGGATGGTTGAAAGGGCTTCCCTATGGATGTACATAGAAGTCGACAAAACACCGCTTACAGCTAACATTAGGCTAGCGATGGCTCTCCATCTTCCCCACTCCGTCTGGAGAGCAACAGAAAGAACGGCGAAGCCGGTTTCCATAGAGTCCCTGTATTAGCATACTATGTAGAGCATTAATGTGCAAGTGTGTGAAGCACGCATACAGTATCTATATATGTGCAGGGTGGGGGAGGGTGGCCCTCCAACACTGTAATGGAAGAGCTGGTGCTAGCTTCTGTCTACTGAGAGAGGAGGAGAAGGGAGAGAGAGGGAGGAGAGGGGGAGGAGAAGGTCTAGAAAGAGGGGGGAGAAGGAGGTGAGGTGAGAGTGGAAAGATAGATGAATAGAGAGGAGATAAGAAGGAGGTGAAAGGAGAGCAAGCAAGAGAGAGCGAGAGAAAAGGGGGATGGGGAAGCCTATAGTATTGACACACACACACACAATCCAACTCCCTTCCCCCTCTACTTATACATCACACCATAGGGAACAACAGGAACCCGGGGGGCGGGACCTTCTTGCGCTCGAATGTACACACATACACGCACACATACAGGGACTTCAAATATGATGCTGAATGCCCTACATTTCAGAGAGGCTCAGCAGAGCAAAACGATAATGCTTGTTCAGTTATGATGAGCCTTTTCAGGCCAAACTCCCACCCTGCTTGTGAAGAGGGGAGAGCAGAGTGATGTGGGATATTGTTTTTGACTGCTTGTTAATGATCATGGGGCAGCAAGGTAGCCATTAGAATCACCAAGAAGAACACAGTGGTGCAACATAGTGGACCTCCTCATGTCTCTGCATGGTTACTATACAATCTTGCAACCTTCATAGCGCCCTGATATTAGCAAATACTGCACAACACACACACACACACAATATTCCAATATCCATTTTCCAGGATTCTTTTATATGGATTGCGTGGGACCATTGCTGCTTTCCACTCAGACAGAAACAGCTATGTTGGGTTGTAAAAACCTGACCCCAAACTGCTGTACCCTTCGGCCAGTCCCTCAACAACCAGTCACACGGATTTGGACCTCTCTCTCTCTCTCTCTCTCTCTCTCTCTCTCTCTCTCTCACTCTCACACACACACACACACACACACACATTTATATAGCGCTTTTCTAAACTATGGCCACTACAATTGGTGCCTAACATTCACCCATTCAAACACACAATTCATATACATACGGTGGTGTCAACCATGCAAGGGAAACGCAGTTTCCGGGAGCAGTTAGGGTTAGGTGTCTTGCTCAGGGGCACCTCGACACTTCTTAGCTAGACCTGCTTTTAACTTGGACCTGCTCTACCTCCTGAGATACTGCCGCCCACATTACACCTGTTGCAGTGTCAGGAATGGGTTGCTAAGCCTTCGGCTCGGTACAGTAATGCAGTGCTAAAGATCTGTGACCCAAATCTGAACAGGGCAGTCTGCGTCTGCCGTTAGCCTGTTACACTGTTTAGCATGCCGCTAACCATTTAACATCTCCGGTTAACTCATCCAGTGCAAAGACAATATTTATATCAAGGCAGGTAATTCTGCGTGTATGACGACACTGGCTAATGATACGGCAGTTAGAATACATCCTGCAGCTATCCACACAAACTCTGCATGTGCACCAACAGTATGTGCACAGCCTAAAGGGAAACGTTCAATGCAATGTTGTCCTGATCAGTCCAAAGAAAATAACAAGTAAAGAATTGGATTGGATCAACGGATTGACAAGACAAACAACATCAGAAACAAAAACAGAACTGCTTTATGCATGAGATCTTCTCATTTAAAATATGTTTATGACAAACAGGAGCCAACCAGTCCAGTTTGTATGCATTCTAAATAAGTCCATCACTTATGCATGCAGGCGACAGATTAGTCCTGTGCTTGGATAGAGGACATACTAAAAGCAAGGGTGCAAAGGAAGGCACCATTGCAGCAGCAGTTGTTGTGTGACCGTGTGTGTGTGTGTGTGTGTGTGTGTGTGTGTGTGTGTGTGTGTGTGTGTGTGTGTGTGTGTGTGTGTGTGTGTGTGTGTGTGTGAGCCAGTGAGCGTGTGTGTGTATCTGTACCTGCTACTTGTGTTTTTCTTGCTTTTGCTCTTGCGCTTGAGGTTCTCCCTCTCTTTGCTGCTGGTAAAGGGCAACAGGGAGGCGTAGCCATGCTCGGCTTCTGTAAACACAACAACAGCAACACGTCAACAACAAATACAGACAGATGTGGAGCGGTGCCATCGCTCTGTGTTACACAGCCCTCATATGAGCACATCAGGTAGTAAAATTAATAACCCTGCAAAAGCAGAATTGTACCGTTTTTCAGCAGTGTGTATGTTTCTGTGGTGCAATGTTCACAAAAGCATTGCATGCAAAAGGGCATGCAATCTCGTATTCGTGATTCATATGCTGTATTTTCTTGCTTTTTTTCACCGCTTACTTGGACAATGATGTCATCTTGAACTGAGGTAAACCCCGCTAGCCAAACCACAACACCAGCAGGGCTGGTGGTGGTGGTGTGTGTGTGTGTGGGGGGGGGTTGCACTGCATGATCAAGCCTCCATAAAAATAAAAAAAACACACACAATTTGCATGCACGCTTGATTTCATCAAGCTGATATGGCTTTTCCTATTCATCGCATTCATGTGTATCACTTCGTTTGTGCTGTGCATACAAACGATTGATCGACCCTGTGCGTGCAATTTTTTTCAATACGATGACCAATGACTTTGATGTCTTGTGGGGGTGGGGGGGGACGATGTATCGCCAGGTTGTTTACCTCTTTCCCTGCGATCGAGGTATTCGGCCGCTTCGATCAACATCTGCACCATCCCGAAGGCCGCCATTTTCAACAATAACACCGATATTAAAACAATCCGACGTGGGGGGAACTGGGCCGCTGCACACACAACCACCACCCGCTGGCTTGCAACTCGCCTGGTCTTGCGTCCAAGGTGGCTTTTCTGTTTCAATGCTGATGAGATAAGCGACAATCAATGTGGGGTTAAAAAAAATGGAGCACTTTATAAAGCAAAAAAAAAAAGCAGAAAAGAATGAATATTAGATTAGTTTGCAAAAAAATAAAATAGTCCCAGTTTATTTTTATTTTTTTAAACAACATGGGGATGCTGTACTTTATATATATATATATATATATATATATATATATATATATATATATATATATATATATATAAAAGAAAGGAAACACCAATGAAGACTATATTAGTTTGCAAATAAAATAAACTGATATTCCAGTGTATTTACATTGTGTGAGGGGCTCGCGCTGACAGCTCTTCGGTAGCTAAGGTTACAGTAGCTCGGTTAACTCACCAAACCCGTTAACGTTTACTCAGTTAAGTCTCTGCAATTAATCAAATTGCTATTAAAAAAATGAGTTATCTTTTGATAGACTCGGTTATAAAAGGAGACAGTGCGGGTTTGCTTGCGAAAAGTTATCAAATAAACGACGTCCCCGAGTCTATCTATTCCGATGTCGACCTTATGTCGTTAACACGAATAACACGATAAGAATGAGTTTAAACGCTGGTTCGGTTCGATACTCGCAAAAAAGCTTTTCCTCAAGTGCAAGGATTAGAAAAGAAGAAAAAATAGCTAGTTAACGTAAACTTCCACGGAAAAATGAAATCCGAGCCTGGATCATGTAGATATCTGACTGGCTGGCCTGTGCTGGTTTAATGTGTCGAGCTGGAGAAGCAGTTCGCGACTGACATCAAATAAGGAGCAGCGTGTGTTTATCAAACTGCTTCCAAAACAGTGGCTTGTTGATCTCAGCGACAGCTACAGTGCTGTGGTTGCCACACAGCCCGTGTATGCCGCCGCCCCATTGGCTCCCGTAACTACTAAACTGGCGCTCCATTGGACGTCGCCAGTGTCAATCAAACTAAGACGCTTGGCCCCCCTTCTGCAACTGGGTGATGTTCTCGGCCATTTTGGCTCAAACCCGTC
>JAOPHQ010001421.1:425000-559213 GCA_030340625.1 Merluccius polli | reverse complement strand
CTTGTTGGTGTGGATGTGCGCGATCAGATGGCAAGTTGTGTGTTCAGTGTTGAACTGAAAGAAGCACTGCGCAGGGGAGAGATGAAGAGAAATATAAATGCTGAGGGGGGCCTTATTGTCGTAATCATTTGCACCATGATTATATTTACCATTTAGTTTACTTGCGGGTGTTGCTCACAATAACCTCCGAGACTTTGTGTGTACTGAACTGAACGACATATCACGCAAATGACCGTCACCGGACTATTACTGCATCAGTGGCAGCGTGAAAATATTTGTTCTAAAAATAGATAGCAAAATAGCACATTTTATACTGCTAAGGGCTCAAGCTGTTAGATAGACTATCTAGCGGTGTATGGTTTGTGGGGGGCTGCTATAGCGATTAACGCAGTGCTATAGAAATGGAGAGGGGAGACGCGCCCATCAGCCAAACAAAAGGATACAGACGTTCTTGGGCGTCAGGTCTGGCAGTTATAGGAGTGTCTGGTGGTGCTAGTGTTAAAGAATACAATGATCTGACGTAGTTCATTTGTGTTTGGACATTTGTGTGTGTGTGTGTGTGCGTGTAAAGCAGCATCTAGACTCACCGGGGTCCTTGAGCTCTTTACAGACCACGTTGTGAACGAAGAGCGGCTGGCGGATGACCTTCACCTTCTCCACCCGCTTCACAGACTTGGTGATGAGCAGCAGGTCCGTAAACAGGAAGCAGTACACCTCCATCTGCAGGCGGGAGAAAACGATCCCCTTTAGAACCCGAACACAAATCGTATGACACAAGCGCTACCAAAAGGCTGTTCGCACCCGTCGTCATTCTTACCCGGCTGTCTTTGCCCTCCTTCATTCTCAGCGCCCCCTCCAGGTGGAGCTGTCGCGTCTCCCCTGGTGATGTACCCCTCATGGGCACCATGAGGTTGAAGTGGTTGAAGTCCTTCAGGATCTACGGGAGGAGTTTAAGAAAGTTAAAATACTACATTCTTACTTCAACACACACACACACACACACACCGCCCCCCCCCCCCCCCCCCCCCCCCCCCCGACAAAACTACTTATTTTCCATGTAAACGTATTTGAGAGAAGATGGTGATGATTAGGGAGTAACGAGAACAGGGTTGAGCTCACCTTCTCCACCTCCTCGCTGCTGCCCTCCACTGCCTCATAGGACTCAATGCGGGCGGAGGTGGTCGCTAGCACCTGCTTGTCCTGCCGCTGGCGCATCTGGGAGTCCACGCTGTTGATGAAGCCCTCCACCGAGGCCACCTGCAAGACGAAACAAACCCACATCCGTCATCTGCTGGTGTGGCTTATAGTTTCACACACCGAGAGACAGGCCATCAGAGCTATGAACAATGAACAATGAACCATTGGATGGACATTATACTATGTCTATATACATTATATTACTACTATATGCTATTTTGGTATATTTGTATCTGGTATTTTGTTTCTAGCTTAGCTTTTACTTTAGCTTGTACTTGCATTGTGCACGGCCTAGGAGTTTGATGTGACAACATTACACTACGTATGTATATGTGACAAATACAATCTCTTGAATCCAGCTCAGGCTAAAGTCACAAATATCATCTGTTCAAAATTCAAAAAGAAACCAAAAAGTATTTCACTATTCACACTATTCACTGAGCAGATGCTTTTATCCAAAACGACTTTAATTCAGACGCATGTCATAGGGGGGGCAGGTAGGGGGCATCCTGCTCTCGGATGCCTATGCAGGTAAGCTGTGGACACTGGGATCAAACCCGGCACCTTTTGGCTGGGAGTCAAACACCCTATCCACTTGATTATCCTGCCCCCTCTTCGCCTGTTATTCCGAGTAACCAGTGGTGTGTAACAAAACAATGACAGTGCTGTGGGGTTTGCGGCTCACCATGCTGCTGACGAGGTCGCGTGCCGCCGGCTCGTCCGTCTTCTTGAGGATGCTCTTCAGCAACAGGGGGTACTTGGTCAGCCTCTGGTGAGGCTTGGCCAGCATGTCGGCCAGCTTCAGCCGGTTACACTGCTTGTTGGTCTCGGCCCACTGGAGAGAGGACAGACACAGACAGTCCGGATTAACAGTAAGCCAGCGCGAACCAAAACTGACATCAAAAACCCCAGAGAGAGAGAGAGAGCACTACATTCACCGTTTCTGATTGGCTAAAATGTGTGCCAATTTGAGCCAATTAGCAGTAAGCAGTGTTGGATGCCATTTCATAGAGTCTTTGATGCAACTGTTGCAATTTAATATAAGTATTAACATTAGTGAGTGGCTCTTTGAAATGTAGCAAGGAGAGTGGATAGAGAGAGAGTTTGTGTGCATGCGTGTGTGTGTATGCGTGTGCGTGTGTGTGTCTGAGACTGACCGTGACGTAGGTCCTGAAGAGCTCGTTGTCCCGGTGCAGCGTGCGCATGTACTCCAGCAAGGCCTCCTCCTCCATGCAGTAACGGATGTATGGCTGAAAACGGGCGCCAAACTGCACAAAAGAAAAAACGGACAATAAATACACAAACACACAGGTAAGCATAGTAAATAAACAAGCCGTATCCAAAATGACAGAAAAGACAGCAAAATTTGATCATTTGTATCATTTAAGAAAAATGAAGACTTTTAAAGGACCCACGGACACCCTGTGATCCCTTTTGCTGCTTTTTTTTGCACTCACCTCCCTGAAGCCTTGGTGGAGGGTGGTGGGGTCGAGCAGGGTCCTGGCTTGCCGGGCTTTTTCCAGGGCGGGCAGCATCACCTGGCTCCACAGGGCCGTGTGCAGACGCACAATCTCCTGGATGTTGCTGAACATCTTGGTGGGCTCGACCTCTGTCAGTATGCCACTCTCCTGCAGGTTGAGAAGGCCGCACAGGAACAGCTGCCCAGGCGGGAGAGAGACAGAGAGACAGATACAGAGACCATAAATATAAACAAGAGTGCATCACAAAAAGAAAGATCGCCATGTTCCAAGACTCCAATAGTTCAATACGGTTACAGCGAACGTGTTTAAGTATGTCATTCTTCCTGACTGTCACACAAAACTTCTTAACAGGAAATACAGGTCACCGAATGTAGAAAAGATGGATTCTTTCCATTTCGAGGGCGTGACTAAGAGGAAGGGGGGCGGTCACCGCCAGGTTAAGTAGTTTACGTGGTGGGGCTTTTTTGTGTGTGACTCATGTGCAGGAGAACACACAGCACCAATACAGTAAATGACGTTGCAACATGTGATCTGCACCTCTGACGGGGGATTTGCAGTTTTATCTGGTGCGCATGGAGACGCTTTCCTTACGTAACACCGATGTCTAACTCTTACATCAGTGATGACTCTGAGCTTCTTTATGTATGTGGCCTCGGTCTGGAGCAGCTCCCAGATGGCCTCCTGCTGGTGGAACTGTCGCCTTGTCAACACCTATGGACACGGACACACACACACACACACACGTTACAAATGTGCATTGTATCATAAAACTGGACATTGATGTATGCTGTTAATAAAAGTGAAGCTCCATAAAATGTATCACATGGTTTACAGGCAGGAGTTGCGTACAAATATTAGCACAAGCTGATAAACCCATTCAATACTGGGCAATGACCACTCAGAATAAAACTAATCAAAGAGAGTGAGCGCTTCCAGCAAACCCTTGATCCTCTATCTCATTGTACATCATATCTTTGACACACCAACACACACACATGGAGTGTCTTTCAAACGTTGCGCAACGATTCCGCCGCTGACATGAATTATAGAGCTAGGTTAGAGAGTTGAGGGTAAAAAAGCATAGCTGTCATTATTAGTCACGCACACACACACAGTCACACACACACACGCGCGCGCGCACACACACACACACACACACACACACACACACACACACACACACACACACACACACACACACACACACACACACACACACACACACACACACACACACACACACACAGTGTCTTTGTTCCAGCAGACATGATGATTCACAGACACTTTTATCGGAAACTCTGACAGCAAACAGCTGCCATAAACTGTTTACCATTAATGCTGGGAATATTTCATCATGCGGGACATGTCAAATAATCCGGAAGTCAAGGTTAATTTGTAGAAATTCATAACATTTATTTTTAAAGACATCTATGCTTCTCAGATACTGCTCCCCTTTTTGAAGGGGTTGCTTACAACACCACTAAATAGGACCTTCATGGTGTTAATGCAAATGAGATCAAAACTAAAATCTCATAGCAACATGCAAGTAGTGGTGATGTAGTGTGTGGTATGTGGTGAGTGTGTGTGAGTGTGTGTGCATGCAGGGTCCAAAATGTACTTTCAGAATTGTGTCTTGTGGAAAGAGTGGAAAGATCTACCGGCCAAGCAATTGCATTATTTTCACCTGCCTAATGGTCAAACCTATCCGCCATTGGCTGGTGGCAGGTGTTCATTTTAGACACTACATATACTGTATGTGTGCGTGTTTGCGTGCTGGTACCTCAGGGCTGTCCAGCAGGGTCTGCCAGCTGTCCTCCAGGGCCAGGTTGGCCTCCTCCCCCTCCTCCGCCTCCCAGGCGTCCTGGTGGAAGGCGAGCTGCCGCGGCACCTTGGGCAGGCCGAACAGCGTGTAGGACTGCAGCTTGTTCTGTAGCTGCTCCACACGGTCCAGCTCCTGCCATGGCGCAAGACAGGGAGAAAGGGGGGAGAGGACGAGAGAAGGAGGTTAGGAGAAGGAAGCGAGAAAGAGCGACAGAAGGAAGGAGAGAACAAAGGAAAGAAACGAAAGAGTAAGAGAAAGAACGAAAAAAGGAGGAAAGAGACATAAAAGAAGTAATAAGAGAAAAAGAGAAAGAAAATATGAGAAAGAAAAAAGTGAAGAAAGAAAAAGAAAATTGAACAAAAAAGGAAAGAGAAATATTAGTCGATTACAATACATCGCAAACGTTCAGAAAACCCTGCTCAACAAAAGCGCGTGCGCGTGGGGGGGGGGGGGGGGGGGTGGGGGGGCACCGTTCAACTAAATTAGGCCCAATTAGGAAACCCAATAGCATGACAGAAAAGAAAAGCTTGGAAAAAGACAAACCCCTAATCTTATAGTTGGAGGGTTGTTATTGTCCCATTCAAACTGTAGGTGAGAACGTTAGCATATCAATCCCCTCTCCTTGCAAGCGCAAAGTCTTGAATACAACAACCTCTCTCTGCCCTTCTGTCTGCTGGCTCTTATGTAGTTATGAAAATGAGCTCTGTGCATTGAGACCCCCAGAACAATGGAGGGCACTAGGAGAAGTTGGGGGGGGGGAGAAGCCATTCCCTCTGTGGTCAGAGGGGGCAGAGGGGGTGGGGCTTGTGTTGTCAGGGGTTATTCCTTAAGACCTTAAGGAATAAGAATTCCTTAAAAAAAGATTTAAGTTCATCGGGTCAGGATTAGGGCACATGGCTGAAACTATGGTCGCATCTTATGCCAAGTGTTGAGAGATGAGTTTGTCTTTCTTTAAAAGGCCATCGTCTGATTGTAACCGGGAAGGTCTTGTGTGGTGGAGGGTCCCAGCAGAGGTTGTGGTGGGGTCCTAGAGGAGGTTAAAGGTGCAGGGCAGGGTGAGCGGAGATGAACTGGTCGCTGACAGGTGACTGACAGATACTGTCAGTGTCACACATCTGCTACTGTGCAGGATGTGACCTCAGGCGTTGCAAAGACAATGGGAGTGTGTGTGGGCGTATGTGTTCCTGTGTCGCTGGTCCTGTGTGTATGCGTGTGTGTTACTGTGTGTGTGCGCACATATGTGTGTGTTTCAGTGTATAGATTGGTGCAAAAAAAGTGATTGTTATTTTGAATAAAGGTACTGATTATCCACAACATACAGTATATGTGGAATACACAGACACTTGGCATAGGATGCGACCATAGGGACATGACCAATTGATCAATTGAACATCATTCAAGCTTCTTTTTAAAGAATGAGAATAAATGTCCATGCAGAAATGTCTCGTTGTGCGTAGAGGAGAAGTGTGCAGGGGAAACCACCCCAAGTGTGGGGCTGGTGAAGGGGAAATGATCTCACTGGGTCTCAATAGATATGACTTCTTGACCCCCCCCCCCCCCCCCTCGTCCTTCGCCTGCCTCGTCTTGCCAGTGGGTTTGTTTATTTGGAGGTGGAGGCAAGTCTAGGGAGTACACCCCATCAACACTCCACCATCAAATCTAATATCTACTACAATGAAATAAAATAAAATAAAAAAAATACAAATATATATAACACATATATGCCATTTGGTGGATGCTTTCATTCAAATCTTACAATACATGCACAGTGCATACATTCTTAACATGGGTGAGAATCGAACCCCCTAACGCTGGCGACTAGTCGATGCCTCGTTCGACTGACGGAGCACAACAGGACAAACAATGTCGTCCCGATTGCCAAGGGCAAAAGTGACGTCTACGTATTTGTTATTGTCGTACCTTGCCGAAGGCCCCGCCCCCGGCGGCCGAGCTGAAGAAGCCGCTGAAGCGGATGGCGGCGCGGTTCTTCCAGTTGTCCGGCCCCGCGCCCACGCCGGGCATGGGCCCGCCCATCTGGCTCAGGGAATCCGGGGATGGGATGTTGGAGTCGCCCAGGAACTCGGTCATGTTCTTCCTCCGTCGGGCCTGACCCTGCACACACAGGACGCCACGTTAGCATTAGTCGTCTCGCGGACAAAGAGAAACGAAAAGAGGACAGTGAAGCGAGCTGGGACGCGAAAGATGACGTCAACAACCTTCCAGAGAGAGACAATGAGGGCAGGGGAGACGTATGCACAGACTGGATAAACAGGAAACCAGGATTGGCTGGCGCGCGGGGGGGGGGTTCCACATGAGGAGGTGACATCAGCGGGACCATTAAAGGCTCTTAATGGCCAGTCTTTCCACAGACACAAACAGGAGAGGGGAAGGAATGCCCGCTTCCTTCCTGAGCGAACACCCGTTACATCACATGGAAAACCCAGAGAGAAAGAGCGAGAGGGAGAGAGGGGAACGCAGAGTCGGTCCTAAGGAGGGCCAGGGGTCTGAGCATTGTTCCGTCGTCTCCATTGTTACCCTGTCAGCAGGGCTCTGTCGCGCACCCCCTCCCTGCGCGCGCGCACGCGCACACACACACACACGCACGCACGCACATGCACACGCACACACACACACGCACACGCACACACACACACACTTAAACCCAATTTATGAGCAGCGGCAAAGCAAACAAACAGGGGCCTGGCGGTATCTGAGGAAGCAATTGTTGTTTGCCAACATGGGTCTCTAAGACCCCCCCCAAAAAAAAAATCTATTTGCAAGTTAAGATTTAAAAAGCCCACCCAGCTGCAACCTGGGAAAGATTTCATCGTGAATACAACTTTGTAACGAATAGAGGCATCAACTGCAAACACAAAGTGGTTATCTTCCACACAGGGGATCTGGCTATGAAATAAAGCCACTTGCTAAAATGGCTGAAGGCTACCAGCACCTTTTTTTTTTTTTTTTAAAGGAGAGGACTGGAAATTAAAGCCTCTTCCATATTTGGCGTTGTGTTGGTCAGTGGAAATAAATCAGGGGGGATTTCTGGGGACATTCGACTGAGGTCACAGGTGTGAGGAAGCACTCAGACTCTGCTTGGCTTAACAGCAGAGTGGGTGCCGCTGAGAACTCAACACTGGACACATAAGTAGATGAATTACTATTAGCACAGACCTGGGAAATGCTAATTACTGCTGTATGGGCTCCAGCAGTTTAAGCTAAATATAATTTTAGAAGAAAAAAAATAAAGTATTTAAAAAAAAAAAAGTATATTATTAAAATAAAAAACATGGATGTCTGCAACATTGAGAAGAAAACGAACATGAAGAAAGTTAGATAAAAAGCAGAAATTAGGAAAAACATTATACTCATTACAGAGGAACAGATGCCATAATGCTACTCACCATTGAAGCCAGACGCATGTCAAAAGTAACAACCATCCTAATCCTTCAATTGGACTCATGGATGGCAGCCCATGCCACAGCCAGCTGCCGCTGCCTCTCACAACACGTCTTCGCTTCCCTTCGCTCTCTCTGTCCCTCACGAGACACACTGCTGCTGTGATCACAGTATGGCCACCAACACCTACCCAGCACAGAGGGTTGTAACCACAAAGAGCAAGAGGCTAGACCAACTCCATCCAAAACCCTCAAAAACGTACTACCGAACGCTGGCTAGGAAATGTCCCCTTTTACTGTCCGACCAACTAGCTTCCTTGGTTGAGTTTCTGACAATACTCCCGATTCTGGATTTTCTCTGGGAAACGTTCAGACGTTGTGCATACGTCTTTCCAGTTCAAACAGCCGGAGAGGTGAAGCTTGCTCACTGGCTGCATTGCACACCGACACTGGCCTGATGTCATAGCAACCTGGAGGAGCTGTGTAATTGTGTGGGGACAGGAAAACAGAGGTGTGGTCTCACTTAGTAGTAGGGAGGAAGAGAGAGGGAAGGAAAAAAATATAGCACAGCTAATTTACATATAAAGAGGCGGAGTAATAGAGCAACAGCTTGTGGTGGTGGGGGGGGGGGGGGGGGTCTCTCGGGCCCCACCACATATCCTGGTGCTTTGGAGCACCAGGATATGTTTCTCTTTCTGATGTCTGTTGTCTAACTTGATTTAGACTTCTTACCAAAAGTACCCCCTTCCTCATTACAACTATTGTAATGACGTAATTCATTTTTTGTGCTACAGCACAGATACCAAAAAGGAATCGATCAACAATGGGAGGAACAAAACATCCCCGTTTTCTGGAAGTGGATTCTTTCAACAGACCAAAAAAATCCTTTAACTTGCATCTTGCCATGGAATTTTCTCTGTAATGAAAGTTGATTTCAACAAGGAAATACCTTATGAATGCCTTACTGTAAATCCCTATTTCGACAGACAATTACAATTTTCATTTCCAAGCTTCTATAA
The DNA here is from genome assembly GCA_030340625.1 of Merluccius polli. Classification (NCBI taxonomy): domain Eukaryota; kingdom Metazoa; phylum Chordata; class Actinopteri; order Gadiformes; family Merlucciidae; genus Merluccius; species Merluccius polli. The sequence continues at coordinate 550,296 of JAOPHQ010001421.1, read as the reverse complement.
AACCGACCATAAATACCCCAGAAAACAGATCATCAAAAGCAGTGTATGCGTGTTGTGACCAGAAATAAGCCCAGGTGTGAAGAGCTTGATAAGGAAGTGTTGTGTAACACACAGTAATGGTTTACCCCGTTCCCCTACTTTTCCTGCCTGTGTAAACGCCTCTGCCTGCCTGGAAGTGGTGGCGAGCCCCACGGCGTCTCTTTGTCACAGAGTCGACAGCTCTGGGAACAGAAAGCGCTGCTGTGGACCTGTAGAGAGGGGCGAGGTGGTGGACTTTTATGGACGGGGGCCCCAGGTTAATGATATCAAGTATTGTGGCTTTATCTTATCGTTAGCGTTTGTGGCTTTAACCTTGGATTGGTGGAGGGGAAGAATGGGGGAAAAAAATCTTTACGTTGACCAGCCCCGCAGCTCAAAAGAGATTGTATTAAAAGTAAATGTTTCCACAGAAACGGTAGTCACCCCCCCCACCGCTACTGCCTTTGTTTGCGCTGGCCGCCAGATAACGACCCCTTGATCAGGTGGGCTGATTAACGATGGGAAAATGCTGTGACACTAACCCTTCCTGAAAGCCACATGGGAAAGACACACACACACACACACACACACACACACACACACACACACACACACACACACACACACACACACACACACACACACACACACACACACACACAGTTTCGGTTTCAGCAAGCAGGAAAGGGGAATAGTGCGGTGCAGATGGTCAACACGCAGTGGACGTGTCTGAAGGCCACTCAAGACCGCTGGCCTTCTTCCAATAATCAAGAGCCCAAGCAATTATAACGAACAACTGTGGAGCAAAAACATGCATTTAAACCCATTAACCCAAAGCAGGAGTATAATATGGGAACACACACACACATAAATATTTCATCGACTGTGTGCAGTACGAGAGTTGACACGAGCGTCTTGGCCTACAACTCCCACTAGCACAGGAAGGACAACACAAACAGGGACTGCCAGTTCAGACGCATCTCACCTGACAGTCGGGCAGCGCGGACCCCATGTGCACGGAGGACTCGGGGATCACAGAGTCCACGTGCAGCAGGTCCCAGCTGCGCCAGGACGTCAAGCGTCCGAAACGCACCATAGCCTTCGCCTCCTCTCCTCCTCCCCAGCTCAAATCAAACTAGTCAATCCACAAGACCAAATACGGTCGGATATTTGGTGGGGAGTGGATTATTTCCAGAATTGCTTCTGGTAAATCCAACGGTCAAAATAACTTGAATTAAGTGTGCCGTTGGCCGAGTCTTCTTAACTTGCTGATCCTGCAGGTATGGGGTCACTATTCTGGCAGGACATATAGATCCTGAAGGAGCTGTAGTGGAAGCAGGTATGCATCCAGGTGATCTCTCTACCTCCAACTGCTTTCTCTTTCAGACTACACACACACCTACTGTCATTCATACACACCTTCACAGAGCCAGCTTGGCTCCTCCCACACATAAAATACACCCCCCCCCCCCCCACACACACACACACACACACACACACACACACACACACACACACACACACACACACACACACACACACACACACACACACACACCTTTACAGATATGCATAGAACACATTGTGTGAATACATACCGTACATGCATATACCTAGAAACTTACATGAACCCTTTTTATCTTCATGATAGTTACTTACACACGCCATACAGAGTTATATTGTATCAATTAAAAATATCTATATAATCATGTTGCTTGCTATAGTCTACATCTTTGTTGTGATTCATTGTGGTTTACTGGACTTTACTGGAGTATTGAAATAAAAACCCTTCTCAAGATATTGCGAGTTAAGAGTTCAACAACCCGTGTAACTCAAATAAATCATGTTTTAACTTGATCTCTGCTAAAAACATACATTTTATTCAGTTGTCCCTGTGAAAACTTAATAGAGAGGGAAAATTACAATCTTGACTTGCGCCCCCCCCCCCCCCGGTCCCACCATTATCATGCAAAGCAGCGGCATGTTAATTGACAACTTCCCCCATTGTTAGGCCAACACAGCGCCCCGGCAGCAGAGAGCCCCGATAGTCACGCGCACACAATCTTCACTGTGTGGGCAATTAACACGCAGTGTGTAGTGGGCGAAACAAATAGGCCAACACCGCTGTGGAAATAGGGGAACAAAGAAATAATGGCCGTTTAAACTAACTGCCTTACACCTTTTCTGCCTTACACCTTTTGGACAAAGCACAGAGAAGCACAGCAGGAGAAGTGGTCGAACAAGCGAATTAATTACAGTAACCTAAGATCGATGTGGGTCAAACTCACTAGGAACTACGTCTGTAAAGACACGTAGGCTACGCATGCATATACACACACACACACCTCTATTTAGGGTTTAGTTTCTTCTGAGAGCCAGAAGGGCCAGACACGTCACTGTCTTTTTCCACCTGTTGAACTCCTCAAAACAAAACAGTTTCACACATCTACTTTACCCACCCCAACACTAGGTCCTTGTCCATTGAAAAAAAAATAGTGATGGGCCGTTATCGGCGAGACTCTTATCGCGCGATAAAAAAATTATCGCCGTTAATCTATTGTCAAAGTTGGGTTGGGAGCTGGGTCTATACCGGATTTCCACCAAGGAAGGTAAGCGCTGCGGAACGGCTGCGTCCTCTGCCGGGCGACCCCCCCCCCAACACGTTCTCATCCCAACTCGTTATACCGAGTGGCGCCTTAATGCACGGGCTTACCTGGGCTTCAGCCCGGGGCCTCGGCCAATCAGGGGCCTCTTAAAAAATATATATTTAAAAAAAGATGATAAACGTCCGTATTCGCGGTGTCATTACTGACCCCCCCCCCCCCCCCCTCAACAATCGCGCACCTCTCCCCCTCCGGTCAACAATCGCGCACCCCCCCCCCCCCCCCCCCCCCAACAATCGCGCACCTCTCCCCCTCCGGTCAACAATCGCGCACCCCCACCCCCCCCCCCCTCAACAATCGCGCACCTCTCCCCCCTCCCGGTCAACAATCGCGCACCCCCCCCCCCCCCCCCCAACAATCGCGCAGACTTATTTTTAGTCATTATTTAGGTAGCACACACATATTATGAATGCCTTCGACAGAATTCAAATGAGACATTTTAATCTAGATTAATCTAGATCAATTCCAAGATTACAGTTAGATTAATCTAGATTAAAGAAATTAATCTATGTCCAACACTAAAAAAACATTTACTTTTCATCAACTGTGCACAGTATAAAATAGCTCTTTCCTCTCAGAGGTTCTGTCTATCGTCTGGTTAACCCTTCCATCTCAGAGGTCCTGTGTATTGTCTGGCTCACACAGCTGAGCACTACCAACATCTGGAGCAAAAGAAGCTTAAGATACGATTGCTATAAGGCCATTACATTACAGCTATGATATTGTATGCCAGACCTCCACTTAAGGAGTTAAGAAGGCATGGTTAAGGAACATTAGGAACGATAATGATCTGGGCAATCTAGTGCATGATCATTTGCATCGACGGGATCTGATAAGGACAGTAATCCACCTCCTGCTATGTCTCCTGCTTTTTATTTATTTTTTATCATTTGTATGATTGCGATCCAGATTTGAATGAATACAAATACGGTTGCTATGACAGAGCGGCAAAGCAAGTCAGTTTCTAAGGGGTTGCATTCCTTTGCCAACTGTAGATGAATATGATTGTATGATGAGAGAGTGCAAAGGTCCATTCAGATTGTTACTGGAAATCAAATGGCCTCATGGCTGTAAAATGTGGTTTACCGCCAACGGCTCTAGTTTCGTATTTACAGGAAAACAGAACACAAAGGAGAAAGTCAAATGAGAGCTGAGATGGCATGACATGCTTTTTTTGTCCCAGGAGTACAACAGATTTCACACAATGATCCAACCTTCCACACAAATAAATAAATGATGATGAAGATGATGGGAATATTTACGGAATATAAAAGGGAATATCATTGGAAAGGGATCCTTGCAACTTATGTAAAATGATCCCAAACAAATTGTCATAATACCATGACTTGATAACAAGATATGGAATATGATATTGCGATATCTGGGTGTGGTAATAAAAATGATTCCTTAAATCCTGAATGCAAAATCCATGTGAAGAAACGCCTCGTTTTACAGCAGGTATTATAAAAACAGTGCACAAACAACTCTTAATGATATAATACCTGCAGAGAACAGATGGGAAGCTATGTTTTATGGGAGTTATCAGCATGACTGGAATGTACTGTAGATTTGGCCAATCCACCTGCATGGCTGAACCTTGCCTTTGATGATATGGTTTTAATGATCCACACTATCTGCTACCTTTCCTCTTTGTCCTTTGCTTGCATCAACAGAATGGGACCTGAATTAAATAAAAAAGTTGTAAGCGCTCCAAACACGGGGGTATTTCTACAGTCTAAGGTTGGCATAAACCATTGCCCCCACCACAACCTAATTCTGGTCACTTGACAAATATCAAAATTTTCTGGCCAAAGCAACTCGATTCCATGCAAAGACTTCCTCCCACTTCCTGTGTCTTTGGAGTTTGGGCTGAGACCCAAACTGGCTGCTGCTGATGTCCGGAAGGCACCAGCAGCAACATCCTCACAGGAACAATCCTAATGAAACTATTTGTTCCGTGACCAAACACGTAAAGTCTGTGTAAACCACAGGGAAATATGCGATTAGAGTTTGTCACACTATAGAAAAATGTGTTATTAACCACCCAGCCAAATTTGAATGATTACAAAAAGTCGAAATTAGGATTCAAAATCGTGAAAAAATAAGCATTATTCTAAGCTCTGAGACACTGGGGGCGTGGTTTAGCACAGCTGAAGGTGCTAAACCACGCCCATTTGCGTACGGGGGGGCTGAGCCTCTCTCAACTGTCAAATAATAACTGTCAAACTAATAACTGTAAACTAATAACTGTCAAACTCACGATTGAGCGTAACAAGGAGTGACGCAACTGCGCTCTGGTTGTTAGGGGCGGGTCTAACTCCATAATTCAACATTAAATGGTTATACAGTCTTTTCACATGTTTTCAGCAATGACTTTGTAACACGTTGAGAAACAAATCTCAGAATTTGCTTTAAAAAGTCTTTAAAACTCTTACATGGAACCAGAGCTTACCCAGCAAGACCTTAATGGCTACAAAGAACTGATCATATAAGAGCATAACAATTGCTGTTTTTCTTCTGTCACATCTCTGAACATACACCAATTGGAAAAAAAGCCTACTAAAAGTCTACGGTGTAAGAAGGCTTTTAGCGCCCCCCTGAGGACAGTATTTGTACTAGGAATCCAATACGGTTTTGGAAGTCAATTCAAGCAAGGCATAACTTGCATTTAAATATTGGAGCGTTGGAGTTAGTTAGAGCTAAGGCTATATGTATGGTATGATACTATTGAGGGTATGGTAAATACAAAACTATTATTTACAAAATGACATCCGAGGGAAAGTATGCCATTCATTCCTGCCGTTCAGTTCAGACTGTCATGTTGTATATATGCCACTGACGAACACGCGTCCCCAGCAACCTGTTTGTTTGCCTGCGCTGCTGAGTCGAGAAATAATTCAACACCACCAAGCCTCTACCTGTTCCATAGCCACCGGCAACCGTGACATCATCACAGCCCCCGCTTACAGGATGTGCCGACACACAACTGTCCGCCTACTGCACACGCACACCAGACCTTTCCTTATCAGTGGGTCTAGACTTGTACCCATTGTCTCAACCGAGCACAAGATCAATTATCTGTCTGTTTTCTGGCTGAATGTCCCAATGTCTCTCTCTCACACACACACACACACGCACACGCACACGTACCAGGAGGTCGATGCTGTCCTTCCGGCCCAGGGAGCTGTGCTCGGCCTTCTCCCTGCAGGCGGGGGTAAGGATGTAGGGGTTCTGGCTGTCCGAGGGCTTCATGTTGGGCAGGCTGAGAGACCGCAGGTCCTTCACGCCCTGCTCCACCTTGAGCTCGTCGCCCGGAAGCGCTGTACCGCACACAAAAACACACTTTACAACCATGTTGAAATATTGAGTATAATGAGACACCCAAAGCACTTTACACAGTGCATGTGTGTGTGCTTGTGCATGCAAGTGTGTGTGGTGGGGGGATATGACAATTAATCCACTACCAGTGGTAAAGTATAGGGAATGATTATTTCTACACCACTATGTAGAAATAGTCCTGCACCGTATGCACTATTTTGGCACTTCTGCTGAGCTGCTGTGCTGCAACTGCATTTCTTGGTCTTGTACTTGTACAGTTGTGCAATGACAATAACATTGAATCCAATCTAAAATAACAAACAACCAGATTGTAGCTTACTAGAGAACTTGGGTTTTCTTAATAAACATAATGCATATACATAGGGGAAGGGATGGAACAGGCAAAACAGGGGGTAAAATAATCACCAATGAATGAACTATTACCATCTATTTACTATTTAATCATTTATAAGGCAAATTTAACCAAAGATACTTCCAGGGTATTCAGTTAAGATTGCTCTCGCTCAAGGATGCTTACAGGTAGGTTGAGGACATTGTGGGGATCAAGCCCAATACTGTTGGGTTTTCAAACACCCCAGCCAGCCAGACTAGACTGCCCCAGGGAGCTGGTATACTGTATTTCATATACAGATATACTGTGGACAGACAATGGCCTAGTTAGGCTTGATTGAATGGAATGTTATAATACAATGCAGTCAACCCCACCCACCGCATTGCCAAGCAAGTGACAGACACTCCCCCCCCCCCCCCCCCCCCCCCAAAGGTGTGGATTGCTCTTGTTCTGCAACCAGACAGTATGACGTTCCAGACTGTGGTTTCATGAGAAGGTGTTATTCTGGAGGGAGGGTGAAGTTTGCCAAATGTCCGGAGACTAGCCAGTGTTTAGTCATGGTTTGTTTTTCAAGACAGGCTTTAGAAATAAAGGAGAAGCCAAAGACTGCATGTCACTGCACTGGCGGCCAGGAGATAAGACGGTGACTTTCTTAGTTGCCTTTGAAGCTCGGAAGGAGGAGGTATATAAAAATGGAGCCGGCAGTGTCATCATGTCCCATGGGAGTGAAAAAAGGCGCCGGCAATAAAAAGACCTAGTGTTGTGCATCCAAATCAGTCCAAAACCTCCCTCTTCATTTTAATTTAATGCCCATCTTTAACCTAGCAGGCAATCTACTGCAATGAGACAAGCTACAGATTTAAAGCGGCACCATTTCTACTTTGATCAGCAATCTGCGCTCATTGTCTCTGGATATATTAGATTCTTTATTCCTTACTCAGTGTAAAAAAAAGAAAAGAAAACACAGCCAGTACTGACTAGTCTTATTATTTTCCCCCTTACATAAATATAATACGTATGTGTTGGTTGATTATACACAATATGCAATAATGCTTTTATATGTACAATATTATACACCTTAAAGTATCATGCCATGGGAGGCTGTGCCATAAGTTGTCCTGGATCTTTTATATATTCGCTTTTCACATGTTGTTATACTGTTTTAATGTGGTATGTAGTATTGTTGTTGCCGATGAGGGTCGTTTGTCTGATGTATTTTAATTGCAGCATGAGTCCAAAACAAAACTTCCCCATGGGACAATAAAGTATATAGAATTGAATATACATGACACCCTCATCACTCATCTCACCTTTAACTTTGAGGTAGTGTCCCCCGAAGCGGTACGCCTCGAAGTTGAGGGACAGCGGGGTGTTGGACTGGTCCAGGAACAGGTCCACCCGGGACAGCTCGATGCCCTTCCTCTCAAACACTGGACCCAGGACCTCTCTGGCGAACAAGAGAGACAACACAGCCGTCGTAATACACACGCATCCATACACAAATCACCAAGAGATGTGACCCTTACAGTGGGAGTGTGCTAAAATCAGTCAAGCGGATTCCACTGACCTGAGCGTTTTCTTTTTCATCGCCGGTACGATCTCGGTGTCGATGTCAACATTGAGGTCAAACTTGAGGCTGAAGCACTCCTTACTGGGGTCCTGGTGGCATAACAGAACCATTGTCAGTTTATGTAGATGGGGGATCTGACGCTATCCCTGCTACCATTCACTCACTACTACACATTTGCGTAGCCAAAAAATGGGTGTTCTCTTCACAGAGTTAATAAAATGGAAATGATGGAAAGAAGGGTGATCATTTTAAAGCACTGTTCAGACCCGGGTATCGTTGATGGAAATGTATCCAGATAGAAAAATTATTTGTATTTGAAATTGAAATGTGGCACCAAATAATTTCTACAATATTCGGTTGAGTAGTATCTAAAATTGTAATTTGAAATATGTTATACCTTTATGAGATGTTATCGACATTTTAAAGCATTGCATTTGTTCATGTTGTTGCTCGAGATTTAGACATATAGTCGTCAGTACTAGTGTAAAACACTTTGGGCCCTATTTTGCCGGTCTGAAACGCAAGTATGAACCGCAAAGCGCAAGTGGCTTTGTGGGCGGATCTTGGGCGCTGTTGCTATTATGCCGGCGGGATAAATGACGCTCGCGCCCAGCGCAAATCTAAAATGGGTTGGTCTGAAGCAGCTACATTAGTCATAGGTGTGGTTTGGGCGTAACGTGCAATAAACCAATCAGAGCGTCGGCTCACATTCCCTTTAAATGCAGGCGCGCTTGTTCCATGGCGAGCACATCGCGCATCGCCAATACTGACCAGACGTGTCCAATCCCGCCGTAGCGCGCGCATGCCCATCAGAGGGGAAAATAATTAGTTATTCTGTTTAAATCTTTTCAGCTTTTCATTTTTCGTTGACAAAATGTAAATGAAGAAATGTCACAAAGACATACTTTCCGATGTTTTGGCCTCACTCTCACTGAATCACGAGGTTATGAATGCATGGTGATGATATATTTGCAATGTAGACCGAGATTACTTTGCTTATAGACAGCGCTCGAAGTGGAAAAAAATAAGTGCCAGTACTGCGTACGACGACGGGGGGGGGGGGGCGATTGTCGACCGGGGGGGGCCGATCATAACCCACCCCGGACCTACGACCGACGAGGGGGTGGGGGGGCAGCCTGTGACAAGTGCCAGTAGGCCTACGCAAGAAAAAGTGCCGGTGCGTACCGGCCCACCTGCCGAATATCTTTCAGTTACACGGCTTCGTGTTTCTGTGTTTCCGATTATAAAACATTTCACGCGCTGTTGATGGCATAATAAAAGGTGTCATTATGTGTCTTGCGACTATTGGTCAAACAGGTTAATTTGATCCGTCATTACTATTAGCCTGAATATTTTTGGGTAACTGTGTACGCTAGATTTACGCCTATTTGTTCACATATGTAAAAATGGGAACTGCTTCCTTGTAGATGAGAGAAGCAAAGTGTATGCACGTTACACACACTACACTATGGCCATCGGGACGGCTGGCCGTCGGGAGGTTCGGGAGATTTCCCCAACGGCCGGACGATTTCAGGCCGAGCCGGCCGGCCGTAATTATTTTTTTATTTTATTTTATATTTTTTTATTTGGTGTACTATTATTTTTGAGCCGGCCCCCCGTCAACAATCACGCATCCCCCCCCCCCCCCCCGTCAACAATCGCGCATCCCCCCCCCCCCGTCAACAATCGCGCATCCCCCCCCCCCCCCCCCCACCGTCAACAATCGCGCATTCCCCTCCCTGATTATGGCCAAGCGCCCTTAAAATAGCGTCTGAATAAGCGCCACTGACTTTAAACTAGGTTTTTCCTGGTCTGTGGCGCTATTGTTTTGTGAAAGTGCAGAATAGCACCAGGGAACGTTAGCGCCGGGACACGCCTCCTGTTTTCGCTGAACCGCCCCCGCAGCGCAACTTCATTCCCCAAGTGAAGGACTTGCGCCTTGCGTCGGAAAATTCCAATGTGCGTCGGGTGCAAAATAGGAATTCCGCAAGCGCCAGTGAACAAAGTCAATTGCGCTGAGTGCAAGATAGGGCCCTTTATATGCGTGCTTCCAGTGAGCTCCACATGGGGGCTCTACCTCTCTAAAGAGCCCAGAGTCAGAAAGAGCAGCTTCTGAAGGGGCTCATACTGTAAATCCTCCACTGCAGCTGAGCAATAACAATGTCTGCCAAGACGGGTGGCTTCTTTGAGCCAACGCAACTCTTCAACAAATGACATCAATCATTCTGTAGTATTCGAGTGCATCATCCTGTAAACACTGCAAAATGTTCCTCCGACCACGATGTGTGTGTCAGAGCGAAGGTTGAGATCACCATGCCTTACTAGGAGCATTTATAAGGCTGTGTGTGTGTGTGTGTGTGTGTGTGTGTGTGTGTGTGTGTGTAACTATTTACATCAGTGTGTCGTCTCCGTGGCTTCTTCTTCACCAACTTCAAGCCCCCGGTTTTACGGTTTTCCCTGGAAAACAAAAACTGTTAAAAACACACACACACACACACACAAACGAGACACATTGCAAATCTAGTAAATCTACAGAACTGTGACAAAAACATTACAAATACAAGAGAATCCGGGTTAGGGTTTAGGCGACTTTCTTTTAGCAGTTAAAATCACTGTCATGCCCTCCGGCCCGTAACGCACGAGAGGCCATCGGACAAGCGGCCCTAGTGCCGACGTGGGCCGTGTGACGCAAACGCGGCGTTGACATAACGGAGTGGCTACTGACCCTCGGTCGTTGGCCCCCTCATCCTCTTCCTCCAGGTCCGAGGGGGGGCTTGTGCGCGGGGGGCAGGAGCGCGTGGACACGTTCCGAGCCAGGATAGAGCCTGAAGGATTCAAAAAACATACATAAAATAATGAAGACACAGAAGATACACCATAGCCCAAAGCTTTCTCGTACTTCGCAGGACTTTGCCATGCGAGAGACTTTATTTTTTCTGTAGATAAGTAACTCACTCGTACATCAAACACATAGATCATTGTTGAGTATGCAAAATCCTTTCTGGCAAGTTCAGAGACCTTGAGGTCATGAACTCGACAAAAACATGATAAGTGACAATAAGTGACAAGGGAGAATGACGATGAGGATGATTCACATTTTTACATCTTAATCAGCCCTAAGAAAAAGTCCCAACAGTCACTTTTAGCAGGTTTGTGGTGTGTGTGACTTCACAGTGACTCAACGCCGCCGGATGTGTTGCCTCTGATACATTGAGCATGTCAAACTGTGGCCTAGGCAGAGTTTAATTAGGGAAATGCTGACGCTTACCTTGGGGTTGCAAGTCAAATCGGGGGTGCCGCTCAAAGTGCATGTTGTCTGTGTTCTCTGAATGGAAGCGCGAGTCACATGACTCACACAGGTGGAGGGGGCTTTTGCTGTTCAGGTCTTGGCAGTCTTGGTGGTGGCAAACCTACAGACACGACGATACGAACAGAAAGAGGGACAAATGGGGAGTCAGAATTAACAGAACGGTACAAGATGCACATGGTGGTGAGAAAAGATGTAGGAAAAACAACGCTGAAAGCCTTAAGATGCTTAAGAACTGTTTTCACACACTTGCTAATCCTTCAGTTAATCTAATCAGTCTCTCTCTTATGAGTATTAAAATTTGACAGATACATACCCTAACCACTAACAACCACAGTTGTCTAATTAATATAAATAAACAGTAACATGCATTTTAACAAATCAGAGATCCTTGACGGCAGGGATTGGCTATGTACGAGTGAGTTACTCCTGTATGGAGACAATTTTGATTTTAGACCACTCCCAGCGCATATGTGACCAATGTTCCCTTAGTGGTTCGGGGGAATCCATCTTGCCTGTCAAGCACATTGTCATAGCTCGACCAAAGGTGTGTGAATGCAATGCTTCTCAATGGCGGAAAAACGTAGGGTGGGAGCTTTTTTTCGGTTGTTTATTTTCTAAATCTTGCCCCTTCTTCTGCTCTCTCTTTACAACTCTCAAATCGTACCTACAGCAGCTTTAACGACAACTACAAATGTTATTGCCTTTACAGTTGGACAAAACCCTTCATCCTTGGTGGTAACCATGCTTTGTTTCATGGAGCAAAACGGCTGTAGCCAACTAGCAACTACTGTATAATGATGCTTTAATGTTGCTGAGGTTATCAGTACATAACCACTGAGTCTAAACACCCCTCACTCGCACTCCCTTCTCCCCTTCATCCGTATCACCACCAAAACACACTTCCATGCCAACTCTTAACTCTTGGCCTTCTTAATCAACCAACAGGATCGAGCCAACAGACCTCTGTTCCTCAGGGGTCAATGTCCCCGCCTCTCCATCTGCCCACGGGTGGGCAGTCAGGTCATTCCCCAGTCGTTACACACATAAGGAGTTTTCCTGGGTTACAGGTTGGGGATCAGCTGCTGGATCGGACCATAAGAGGTAAAGCGGGGTAAAGAACTGACCATGGGTCAGTAAGTGGAGGAATCTTCAAAGGGGCAAGGACAACGGCCGTCCAAAGCTCCCCGAGCCGAGCTGCAGACAGGGAAGCAGAAGGCTAGGGGATTAAGCTCCTTCTGCCCAGAGAGCTAGACTAAACGCCACCCCACCCTCATCCTCGCCATCTTCCTGCCTCACCCCCAGGACCGCCAGGGGGTATCCCCGGACACGTCTGCCCCCCCCCCCCCCCCCCCCCCCTTCACCCCCAAGTCGACTAGGCGCCAGCCCAAACATCACCCCGCACCCTGTTCAGGAACAAGGATGTATGGGGAGATACAATGGAGGTCCCGCTGATGTACTTCCTCACATTGTTTCCATCATGTGGTTGCGGGCATGTGTGCATGTAGAGCCTAACACAAGGGACACACACAGCCGGCCACGATGTAGTGTGTGTGCGTGTGCATGTGGACGTTTGGCGGCGTGCAGTGTACTCTAGGGACAGAGCATGTGCCAAGGAGTCTGGCTTTTATGTAAACACAACAAACATAGATGAGGCAACTGACATCCCCAGGCACAACATTGTCCTGTACATTACATAATGGCCATGTATTGCCAATGCATACTATATTTATATCTGCAATATTGAGCAGCCCAGGGAGATCGTAATCACAGGCTGAGCAGTCCAGACAAAGCCAACACCGTACACTTAAAAAATACAAAACACTTGACCTGATAAACAAATCTACTGTATATAGAGAAGACATGGAGAGGAATTTCTGTACATCATTTAAATGTTCAAATGACTGAAAAACAGTCCCAAGTCCTTACTGCTCATAATGAAATCCAAGCTGTACGAATCAACAATGTTGCTCTCCACTGGGATTGGCGGTTATCAGTTTCAAGGGAAGCTGATAACAAGAGAGAAGGGGCACTCTAGCCAAAACTAACTGTACAACAATGTGTAAACTGAAAAAAAAGATAATTGCACATAACCAGGCGGTCAGATGGACAAACAAAACTCCATAGACAAACCATGGTAAACAACCCCCCCCCCGGCCCTATTACTGTACCACAAGCGTTTCAGCAGCAGCAGCAGTAGTGCAGCCCTCTGTCCCAGTCCTGTCCCAGGTAGGGTCCACCATGTCCATGTTGGAAGCAATGGTCCTCCTGCCCCTCCCCACGCAAACCCCAAGGAATCTTCCAGCAGGGCAGGCCTGCTCACTAACCAACTAACTGGCTGGCTGCTGGCGACAAACAGTCACACTCCCGACAAGCTGCCTCATTATTAATCCACTCTGCTCACCGTCTAGCCAGGCTAAGCAGTAATACTTGGAGAAGCTGGCTGCATGTAGGGGGGGGGGGGGGGGATAAAAAAGGGAGGAGATAGAGGAGTGGAAGCAAGAGAGGGGGGGATAAGGTTAAGAGAGGATGAGGAGCCACAGCAAGGACAAACAAACCCAAAAGCAGGAAGGAGGCCCATAAAAAAACTGAAAAGAAGAAAAATAAGTGGTGTCCAGAATCTTTAGTACAAAGCCTCTCTCTCTCCCTCTCCTCCCCCACTACTTTAATCTAGTGGTCCGTAATTGGTGCCTGTGGTCTGTCAAAGCCATCTGACGCTCCAACAGAGATTAAAAGGCCCCCCCCACCCTCCTCTCTCTTTCAGTCTCCCTCTTCTGCCACCAGCCCTGGTTCCTCCCTTCCTCTCATACATACACCCAGGGTATGGGTCACCACCACTAGTCCCAAGAAGAGTCTTGTTATGATATGCAATATGACATGGCTCTCCTCCAAGGAGCAGGATTGGGAAGAGCAGACTATTATAATGATTGGATTTAGCAAGTTGCTTTACAATAAGACGATCCAAAAAAGATGATTGCTTTATTATTAGAGGAACAACCCCTAATGCCGATTATGTTCCCTTCGTTGCCGCAGCATAGCTTTCGTGAAGCCGTTTCCTCTCTGATGAGAGAGGAGTAACACAAGCACCTTCCACCACCACCACGACAACAACACACATCTATCCAGTCTGGGCCTAAAGGCCTGACTGAGTCTACCTCAACAAGTCAGGGCATTCACTTTCCTATTTAACATCCAACGCCACCAGCACCAATTCAAACACCACAGGGGAAACGACTCTTCTTGTGTGTGTCTCTACAGGTGTCCATTACACCTGTATAGACACACACACACACACACACACACACACACACACACACACACACACACACACACACACACACACACACACACACACACACACACACACACACACACACACACACACACACACACACACACCTATAAAAGCTGCATATTTTTTGACATTCAAAACAGACCAGAGGATATTGGGGGGGGACGGGACATTGTTGTAATACTGAACATTCCGGTTGATGAATAATGGTGATTGATAGTCTTGTTTATTATTCCGAGGATGGGTCTGACTTGTATTATCCTGACGTCTCCCTCTCTCCCTCTGCACAGCTGGACACAGCGTTACTGTTCTCAGCCCGATAGAGGTGTGGGGGGGGGGGGGGGGGCACGGCGCCATGATAAAGGGATACGAGGTGAGATGAGGGGGGGTTGGAAATGGAAACGCACGAGGACAACAGCTGAAGGTCCTCACCCACCCCCACCGCCCACCCCAGCCTAACGCGCAATCACCGGTACCGTCGCCACCACCGCACCCGACCTACTAGACGCCTGCTCTCAAATCTGTCTGGATTAGTGGTGGGGTGTCTTTTGGGGAGCTCTGGGGGTGTGTGTGTGTGTCTGTGTGTGCGTGAACTGACCGCAGCTGAAACAGTGCCGCGCACGCACGCATGCATGCACACACACACACCTTTTCTGAATCCCGTTGGACAGCTGCGAACACACACACACACACACACACACACACACACACACACACACACACACACACACACACACACACACACACACACACACACACACACACACACACACACACACACACACACACACACACACACACACACACACACTCCCCCTGGCGTCTCTTGTCGGGGCTTAGGGCAACCCACGTGGCACCTGCTCAGTGGACTCTTGTGCCAGCGCTTGGCTCACATGCATCCCAGCACGCCAAATGTATCATCGTAGAATTCTATCAGTCATGTGCAGAACGAAAGGGTGGCCCCTTGTATTGTGTGTGTGCGTGCGTGTATGTGAGAGGCTTTTGAGGTTTGCTTTTGGTGACATCACAAGGACGTGTGTGTGTGTGTGTGTGTGTGTGTGTGTGTGTGTGTGTGTGTGTGTGTGTGTGTGTGTGTGTGTGTGTGTGTGTGTGTGTGTGTGTGTGTGTGTGATTTGGCGTCAGTACATATTCATTAAACGCGTGTAGTAGGGAGCAGTGAGTCATCTTGCCACTCACCTGGTGGCAGCCGTCCTAACAAGTAAGTGAATTAGGATCATTACCTGGACACGTCATCTACCTACAGTCCCAACATACTACTTTACAAAGCAGCACCCCCCACACACACATACACAGACAAACAGACAGACACACCATTTTGTGGTTGCTAAACTCAATGTCATACATGTCAATACATTCAAATGTAAAACCGGGATCAAGAAGCATTAGGGCGGCGTGTCTGCTTGGTTTATGCTTTAGCTCACCCCTTAAAAAGGACAGCTTCTTATCAGCTTGCAATAGACAGACTTTGGGGGGGCTGGTTATAACTTTCATCTTTGTATATTCAAGAAGGGCCTCAATAAGAGGAGACATCAAAAGGGACATTAATAAAGCATACCCATATGGCCTCAAACGTGACGCAAATGGTGCGATTCGAAATCAGTTGAGAGTATTTCCCTTTTGGCTAAACAACACAGAGCAAGTGTTCAATATGTTTCATAGTGTATATAAATAAAAAGCATATCACGCTATATTCCGCTCATAATTCAATCTTAGTTGTTTATTTGACGTCTATGTGTCCACCTGGCTTTCACACCATAATGGACCCACACAACTGACACAATGCACCCACTACACTGTCCCAGCACTGCTTTGAAGCTGCTCTGAAAAGGCCCCCGTCCACAATATCAGGTATTATCTGCTCCATTATGTTGCTTGCATAGCATTAGTCAGAACACAAAGCACAGAACACTAGCATGAAGAGAAAAAAAACTGGGGGCCATATAGCTCTGCCAGAAACTCTAAATCAAACCTGTCTATATCCAACTACCCCCTGCCCCCAACCCTCAAACCCCAGCCCTCTAGTCTACTGAACAGCATGTCCTGCCAGTGCACACCTCGCTAGCACTGACATTACACTGTACATCATCTACTGTTAAAAGTGTGTGTGTGTGTGTGTGTGTGTGTGTGTGTGTGTGTGTGTGTGTGTGTGTGTGTGTTAGGGTTGGGCGATTTTCAGATTTATTTTGCCTCCGCGAAGTGCATTATTTTTCCATACATGCATACCTCGGATGATTATTCCGCTTATTATGGCCACTTGCGAATCATTCAAATATAAGGGTGTCGATTCATTTTTGGGGTAATTCTGTCTCAAAATGACAACTTTTAGCTCGCACTACTTTTTGTGTTCGTGGAAGAGACGATCTTAGTAACGACATGGCAATGGGGAAGCTTTCTAGAGTCCAGTCCAAGTTGAAACTTATTAACGTTTCGTTTAGCGCATTCACTTTTAGACCAGTGATAAGACTGCTTATGTTTCGATCACATCATAGCCGTGCATGTTATCGAAAAATAATTAACACCTCTCCAGCCAATCAGAATCGAGTATTCACCCTGGCCACGGTATAAAATTATGTTAAGTGTCCATATCAATACCGTCTCAAAACATGTCTCTCACTATAAGTCTGCAGCTGGAGAGGGACAGAGCTTTTGGATCAAAGTTCAAGCGGAAGATGAATTTCACTGAATCCAAACCCAAACCAAAGAAGAAGAAAGTAGAGAAGAGAAGATGAGGGAAGTGAAGAAGAGGTATTCTGCATCGTCCGCCTGGAGAGCTACTTCAGATCAAGGGAGGTTTGGATTTTCTGTGCATCATGCCACTCCTGGGCCCATGAAGAATGCACAGATGGGAGCAAATACTATTTGTGCCACAACTGGGAAAGCAACTGAGACGTGCCCAGCCAACCTCACTTCAGAAAATGATAAGAATAAGACACGAGAATAAGAGTTCCTCCATTTGTGTTAACTCCCATGCGATTATGTTCCCATTTTGTCAGTTGTCAGTTTTACAGTTGTTTTCTTATAACTGTTGGTTGTAGTTTTGTGGTCTTGTGATATGTTTTTTTTAATACCATTTTAATTAAACTGGAATTCATTTTTCAATGGATATGCTTTTTTTTTTTTTACTTTCGATATTCTTGGGAGTTTATTTTGATCATAGGTTTCTATGAAGGTATTACGTGTGTTGTTACAATTGCCAGGAATGAATGATGGGGCAGGAAGTAAGCGACAGACAAGAAGGCAGAGCAGAGAAATAAGGCAAGGAAAGGAAATGGTTGTGCCAAGTGTATAATATGGTGTTTAATTTGATCTGGGAGTCAAGAGGCTACATAGCATTGACAGCTTTGGCATGTATATGCATAGTATAGTTCAATTAGTACTACAGGAGCCTGTGACAGGATTCAATGCCATTCGGACAACTTGGAAAGGACACAAACACACACACTTTGTCCCTGTGGTGCCCAAGCCCAAAGGCAAATTCAATTCACTGACAATGTGTCAAAATGTTGCCATCAACCTCAAATGTTGCACAAACAAGCCCACAAAACAAACAAGCACGAATACATATTATGATAAGTCAAAGCCTACATGAACTTAACCACTAATAAAACATGCCCAATACAGCTTTGAGCTCGAACAATATTGTTGGTTTTTCAGTGAAACACTGAAAGCTTTGTCCATTCCTCTTTGTTAAGACTCAGCAGCTACAGTGTGTTATGTTGCATTAGCCCTCCCCTAATCCTGCCCTTCCCCTGGTACACCCACATGCTTTTCAACACTGAAGACCTGTATGTCAGGATTCACCAACTTTTCGGTGGTTAGCGATTGCATCCACTCATCTTCACCCCAAGAATAGGTCACCCATCAGCTGTCTCCCTGTAGCTACAGGAGCAGAACGAGTCCGAAGACTTGTTCTGCTCCTTTCGCTCGGACAGCTCTCAGCCTCTAGCCAGAAGCCAGTCAGACCACCTCTCTTCCTGCTAAATATTGGATGATTATTTCACTTCGGCACAGTCACGCTACATGACACAATCATAGCATTATGTCACAATAGTGATTCATAAATCATATGATAATCATCTGCAATCACATTTTTCATTTAAAAAAAAAAAATCAAACCCAAATGACCAGAATCTTAGATAAAAATCTCAACTTGAATAGGCATGTATTTTATTGTGATAATCATTTCTTTTCTACGGCCGCGAGAGAGCGAGAGAGCGAAAGAGAGAGAGAGAGACACACACACACACACACCAACTTGCGGACAAAATTGTCGGTGTGAGGGCTTACAGTCATGCACAGTCTTGTACAAATAATGTGATAGTTGTGAGCTCACCTAACACACCCAAAACCAGACACGAATGGGGCTGTGTGACTAAGTGATAAAGGTCTAGGGAAGACACCCAGGAGTCAGGTACACATCATAGTCTGTGAGCGGCAGGGGCCGCCGTCTCATTTTCACAGGCAAGTGCACAGATGAATGCTGACCTTTGAAACATAAACACACCGGTGTGGTCATGCACACGATCGAGGAAAAGGCAAGAACGAAAGCTCAAGATGACCACCGTCGAGAAGCTGATAAATAAAAGGAGGCCATCTGCTTTCTTACAGTGGATTTGGGTTGAACCCAGTGCTTCTCTGCTTTTACACAGACGAATATCTTCGGTGCGCTTTACAGCCACTCACGGTCTTTGGAGCAGCTGCGATGCTGCCGAAATACCAGACAGCAGCCAAAAATATATACTTTCCCAGGTTCGTCTTTTTTTGGAGGAAAACAAAAAAAGCGTCCAAGCAAGCTTCATGCTAACCGTCAGGGTTATAGCTTTGCTCATTTGTAACCGACTTCCAACAACCTCATTGGGGGGGGTGGGGCCTCTTTCCCTAAACATGACACAGAGTCGCCATTAGCAGGAGGTCGGCGAGCGGCGGCACACCATCAAAGAGAAGGGGGGGGGGGGGGTGGGCGGTTGTGGTCGGGCCCTGGCTCTGATTTATCCTCCAATAAATAAAGACAGTGCAGCAGGCAAGGAGTGCCAGGTTGGGGGGGGGGGGGGGGGGGGGGGGGTATAGACAGAGCCTCCGCCGCACCCTTTCTTCTGCTGCCATCTGCTCTGCTGGATGGGGGGGGGCGGGGGTAATGGTGTAAACGAGTGTGCCAGAGCCTGGCATTTTTTTAAACCGCTGGCTCTATGTGCAACAGCACTGCCTGCCTGCTTCCTATTAACTAGCCGACTATGCTGCCCTCCCCCCTCTTCCCCCTCCTTGCTCCTCCAATGCATATGGATCCACTCAAACGGAGGCACTTGTTGCCTGTCACCACAAGAGCAAGGTGTGTGTGTGAGTGTGTAAGAGTGTGTGTGCTTTTGTTTCTTGAACATATGCTCAGCAGGCTCATTAAAAACAAAAAAAAGAGTTTGTCCACAAAACAGAAAAAAGCAAAACATCAAATGCGAACAATGTGGGCCTGGTTAATGTGGCTATGATGTCATCGCACGCGAAGCCAATACCTGCAGGTGACAGCAGCGCAGATGTGGACCAAAGAAAGTGGATTAGGTGAGATGTGTGAAATTCTTTGTTTGATGAATACATACTGATGGTGTGTGACATGTGTCCAAGCAGAAGTTAATAAAAAAAGAAACCAAATCCACACCATTCATTTTTATGTGGCGTCTCATTCTCAATCAAAACAAAATGGATCAAAAGGTCATTGTTTCTTTTCCGAATGATTATGCTGGTAAGTTGTCACACACTTTCATCACCCCCTTCCTATCAGTGACACACGATTGAGCAAATTTTCTCCCAAATTTCACATCACAGCTCTTTAGGAGAAACAGGCCTGCCTCGATCACCATCATGAAAAAAAACATTACTCCTCATTCGTAGAATCGTAGTAGGTATACCACCATTTCCCTTTTCCCAGCGCAAATGCTATTTCTGTGAAAATAGGCATTCATTTTCCCTGAAAACCTTACCAAAAGACAAATAAGGAAATATTTTGCCTTTGTTGGCAGTTAAGGCGACTGTAAAAACAGCCATTACACATTGTGCCGCGTATGCATCTTTCTTTCTAGTGGACAAGTGTTGGTCAGGGTTAGGGTTAGAGTCCTGGTCCTTCTGCTGTTTATTCCACAGACTGCCACAAACTGTCCAACCTGTACTTCGTACACTCACAGGAAATTACTCATTTTTTTGTAAAGTAGGCCATGCATTCCACCGAAAAGTATGTTTTGACACGCAGAGAAAAAAAGGTACAGATTTACCAACAAACCGCACATATACAGAAGAGTCTCAAGTAAGCAAATACAGGTTAGTCATAGTCTTTCCTACAGGTCTGTGTTCACTGAGAAACGCGATTAGAAACAAGCTTAGAAACTAGAGTTTGTTTTTACATCCATGAGGTAAAAATACACACGGAAACTAGTACTTAAGCACAAAAAATAATTGCCTGCAAAGTCTTTACGGACACACAGGTGTCAATTTTGAACATAAAAAAAAACACAATTCTATTTTTAAACTGAACACTGAACCCCATCGCCTAAATAAGGCTCATTTGATTCAAACTTAAAGTCCCTGTAAAGCAAAAGTAAATGTGTTTTGAGTTTGCCACACCACAGAGAAATGTGTTAACAACCACACCGCAAAATTTGAATGATTAAAAAAGTTGCCAAGTATATAAAATTAGGATTCAAAATCGTGGCATAATAAGCATTATTCTCTGCTCTATAGGTTGGGGGCGTGTCCGCTGAAACCACGCCCAATGGTGCAGGGGGGGGGGGGGGGGCGGGGAGGGGGGGGGGGGAGCCTGTCTCAAGTGTCAAATACCACTATGACCTGAAAAATGGATGCTCCTTCTAGCAGTGTTATTGGACTTGTGCAGCCGTACAGGTCTGAGCCACCAGAGCCAGATTCTCTGGAAGCTCCTAAAAAACTTTTAAACCAATCGTTGCTGATCTAAAATGAAGACAGATTCAGCACCCCCTGCATGGCTTATTTCTCGCCTAAAATGTTTTCAGAAACACATTTTAGTGTTTGCGTGGGCTGTTGCCTGCCCAATGGGGAGAAAACAACAACCACGTCACTCATTCGGACCAATGGTGCAACTCTATCACGCTGCCTGTGAAAACCCAGCGTAATGCGCTCTAGTTGTTATATAGTGTTAGGGGAACACAAAAATGATTAACAACAGAAAAAGCTCCACAATTAAATACTACATGGTTCTACAGCTTTTTCACGTTTTCAGCAATGACTTTCTAACGTGTGTGTAATGTGTTCAGCAACAAACCTCTGAATTTGATTTACAGGGACTTTAAGCTCTAAACAACAGAACGATGCAGGCAAATGTCACTTATTCACACAGTGGTGACACCCCTGATGTTTCATGACACCGACATGCTCTGTCACCAGGCAGAAAAGAACAACAGGGGACATTTCAAGCAAAAAAGGCTAGATCACACTTAAATCAATATACCCACTTATGTTTAAAAAGAAATTAACAAAAATACGCTAATGATAACACGTTGCAAACTCACCGGGGCCGCGGCTCGAGTCTCGCTCTGCTCTGACAAAGTCAAGTGTATGTCTGCTGTGTGTGTGTGTGTGTGAGACTGTGTGTGAGGCAACCGTTGGCCGGACTGTGACGCAATTCAGCCTTTCCTATCCATAGCTGCAGGGCAGAAGGAGGAGAGAGACGGAGGAGGGTGGCGTAGCAGACACACCACCCCCACTTCAAAAAGAAAAGAATAGAAAAACAAAAAAGAAAAGGGTGGCAAGGGGGGGCAAGGCGGGGGGGATCAGTGTACTCCAACAGAAAATTAGGCTCTCTTTCGCAGACCTCATAATTGAGACACAAGCTGTTTCCCCTCACTGTGGACATTGAAAATTGATGATTTAAAAGTCTTGATGTAGGGGGGTGGTGGAAAGGAGAGGAGACGCGGTGGGTGCCGTGGCGGGAGAGACCCCGGGTTGTTGATATAAGTAGCAGATGTGAAATACGCAGACACTTGGGGGGGGGGGGGGGGGGAAACAGACCTAAACAGCCCAGCACGCCTGGCCAGGCTGCCGGGAGCTACACACACACAGTTCCTTGTTGTGCAGCAACGTCTTCCTTAGTGGCAATCGGTGGCAAAGTACATATCCCTATGAGAGCACAAAATCATAACTCGCCAGATGTCAATGTAAAGCAAGCAGTCCCGAATATTACAGATAGACGTTAAGGTACTGAGATATATATATATATATATATATATATATATATATATATATATATATATATATATATATATATATATATACACATATACACACCAGCAGCAGTGATTGCTCTTCTGAACTGTTGTTCATTGAATACGAAAGAATAAAAAAACAATGACAAAAGCTTAAATACTTAATGGAAACAGATACACACACACACACACACACACACACACACACACACACACACACACACACACACACACACACACACACACACACACACACACACACACACACACACACACACACACACACACACACACACTTTCTTCTAGTCACAACTCTAGAGTACTCAAACTCAAATAATCATAAGACTTGTCGCCTCAAGCTAGTATCGTATGCTTACCTACCACCACTCCCGATCCAGAACCCTTCCGACTTTCACTGACAGGTAATTAGTTCCTGAAGGTCCAAATATCTGGCAGGTATTACAGGATAGAAAACACGCGCAGCCTCCTTTTTTGCGGCCGTGCTGCGAGAGCTGATAGCGAGTCAAGATAAGCACAATGCGTATTGCAGACGGACGACTTCTGTCAGCAACTTCCCACAGCTGAGCGACGACGCGGAGACTACCGTTAATCTTACACGAGTAAGGGAGCGCGATGAGAGCCTCTGCTGCTACACAGCCATGGGTAGAATACACAGTCATACAAACAGACGTGAATAGAGAAAAAAAACAGTCTACTACCACGCCTATCTCCTTCAATCACACCCACGCACGGACGCATGAATATCCTGGTTGACTCATGTAAAATTACTCAGACGTACTACACTACGAACTTCTTGTTGGCAAATCACAAATATCATTTGGTAACTGTATGCAGGGTTTTTTTTTTCTTCTTATCTTCTTTGTATATAGTTCTCTGATGCAAGCCTTCTTCCATGTGGCTTTGTTGTAGTTGATATACTATGTAAATGTGTACTCTGGCCCTATATGTAAAACCCTGACCTGTTGCGGAACCAGGCCAGGTCAGGGGAGTACTTTATCGTCTTCTCTAAAGACTTCTCTAAAATGTCCTTTAGAGAAGTGTTGACGGAATAGAGGGATCGTCATTTGGTTAAAAATAAGAAATGGGACGCAACACAGTGAGAACTAAAATGCCCTAATGAATCCACCGCATCACCATGAGTCATTATCAACATCGACACTCTTTCAATGCAGTGCACAGTGTACTCACCATCTCATATACCATTACATAGAATTTGACTTCATATTCTTTTTTTGGGGTTGACATCATTTGTAGGGTATCCGGGTCTGGGACATGCCAGTGTCTATTGCGTATGCACACACGCACACACACACACAGGAGTGACCACTACCAATAGGCCCTTGTTCTTTTGTCATTGAGCTTAAGCCCAGATGAGCCATGTTTAAATCCTTCACAATTAGCTAGCTCACATAAAAAAAAAAAAACTATTCAGAGACCGCCTATGGCTGGGGGGCATATGTAGTGTGTGTGTGTGTGTGTGTGTGTGTGTGTGTGTGTGTGTGTGTGTGTGTGTGTGTGTGTGTGTGTGTGTGTGTGTGTGTGTTGCTCAGTGTCTTCAAAACAAAGCCAACTGTGGAATCCTTCGGTGCCCCACCACCCCCCGTTGTCAGCCTTAATCAGGCCAGGATATGTTTAAAAGAAGGGACGGCAGCAACGCAATTACCCTGAAGGCTTAAACCCTCGTGCCACACTACCATTGTTGGGTGGATGAGAAGTGGGTGGAGCGCGAGTTGCCTTCTCCTTGATGCTCAACCTTGGCATTAACCCTCAAGTGACCCCCGGAGTTAAAATAAAAACAAAAACTTGTTTCCCCCCATGTCTTCTTGAGAGGATTAGTCGGAAAGAACTGGGGGATAATGGAAAAGAAGCAAATTAAAGAGAAAGAAAGTATTAAAGCATTATATACAAAGAACAAAAGAAAGAAAAGGCAATACAATGGAGTTAAGCTTACACTATAGAAGAACGGAAATAAAAGCAGATTCGAGCCGTGATATTTTAAATGTGGTGCGGCCTAGTCACGCCGCGTGGTCGCGTTGGGGCAAGGACCATTTTCGCTGGAAACCCTTACTCATCCCCGCGGCGATAATAACACGCTTTTGAATTGCAGATTTCTCCAGCCTTACCATCGCCTCTCTAACTACGCCACGCAGACTGCCACTCTTAAAACACTTCATTAGTCAGCCATTGTTTACACACTTGAAGGAAAACGCAAACCGACAATTAGTGGGCTTTGCCACGAAGAGGCGCTTCGCATGCAAGGGATTTCAGGATGTTTTCTCAGCCCATCACTGGTGGTGATGGTGGTGGGGTCTCCTCCTGAGCTTTTGAACCTTTGCAATATCGGTTGGCCCCCAACCAAGGCCATTTCCATTAGACCTGCCAGTCAGGTGTCGTCTTCCTGTTATGGACCTTTCCGCAGCTATGCTGCTTCCTGTCATGGATGCTCCTGAGGGGGTTGAGATGGCGTCACTGGGACCCCCTGTCAATTTTTCTACTCCCCCCGACAAGACATTATTTGGATGGTTGCACATCATTAAATGCCAAGGTTTTTGGCCCCTGTTTGTTAATGATTCAACTGAATACAACTATTTATGATTGTATGAAGTCCCAGTTATATACCAACTATTGGAAATAGTCCAATCAAGATAACCATATATTAAGACGCCATACCTACAATAATAAATATCAGACATTCCTATTATTAGAAGTATAGCACAGGTCTATAAAAAGGGTATTGTTTCATCCTAAAAGAATGTACACAAGTCATGATCCTCTCCCCAGACTGGTTCTTTTGGAACATTTCACGACCATCACATCAGCAAGGACTGGAAAAGTACAGCAGTGTGCATAAGCAATTCTGATTGGTTCGCGGTCGGTGACTATGTGTGGACGTGTGCACGAGAAAGGGCTAAGAGCCTGTTGTAGCCTGCTGCTGGAGTATAGTTGAGATCCTCAACTACACAGTGTTTGGACTATGAAGAAACACTCAGGGAATGCATAGACACTGAAGACTTGTGTCCAACCACCATTTAAAACCAGGCTGGTGGCTGAAGACCATCCAGCCAAGCTCGACAACTAGTCTATCTCAGGATTAACCATAACTTAACATGTAAAAGCTTAATACAGGCAGAGGGGGATAAATGGTACTCTCTATACAGGGACATTAAAATTTGAAAGAAGCCCAATATCGCAACTCTAACGCAACCCATCTTATGCATGATTTAAAGCGATAGCGTAATGAATAACCAAGCTTGAAATTAAACTAGAGTCGATAGTAAGCTTGCATACACGTATGCACTTATGACTGGACGCATTTAGCTTGTAAATAAAGTATTGGCAAAATAACTTTTTGAGAAAACTATTTGAAAAGGAAAATAGTAAGCAACATGTGTAGTAAGTGTTAAAAGACTGCAAAAGGCCAAAGAGTATTTAATCCAAGTTCTGACTCCAAATGAAACACTTTAGGGTTGCGGTGGAAATATTACAAGACCACCTTGTACGTGTACCATGGAGCATGGTGTGATTGTAGAGCTTCAACAAGATATGTTCTGCTCAACTTAAAAAGCTCAAATGTGCCACATTATTACACTTCTCCCAAGATTTATTTATGGTTCATTAAAAAAAAAACACATTGTAATCCACATTTTACGTCAGCTTTTTCCAGAGCGCCTCCAAGAAAGATCGAGACCACGTAGATAACCTCCCCACTTTCTGCATACTCACTCACCGTTTATTAGGCATGTATGCATAATATATTATACAATACATCTGAATCATGACAAAAACAAAACAAATATATGAATTTACCATTTACGATCGTAAATCTATAGAACTAGAGATGTGATATTAGTGATATTAGCACATGATGGCCCATTACATTACTTCCTACACCAGTGCAGTATGTCCACAATGTGACTGGAAGTGTTGTCTGCTAATACATCTCAACATGCTACCTTTCAGGTCTATGGATACGTCACATGTCAATACGGGTTAAGTGTTAAGAACCGAAAGATAACCAGTTCAATAGAGTTCAGCTGACAGGAAAGCAAGCGTTGTAGGAGAGGCAGTATATTACAGCCTTTCTCCATTTGAAATATGTCAGACAGACAGCCAGACAGTTCCCCATCCAGTCCAGAATTAGAAGTTCAGGAATTCACCCCATTATTTACAACGGTATAAAAAAAAAACACAACTCTCCCAGATTGGGAGAGCAAGCCTTCATGAGCAAGCCTTGTTCTGGTCTAAATAATATTTGATTACTTCCTTTCAGCATTACTCATTATGACTACAGGATTAAATTGGGCCAAAACAGAAACAGCAGATGAAACCGAAAGAATAAATAAAAAAGGGGTTGGGTTGAAAGTGAGAATGGGGGAAATCGTGACGGACAAAAATAGATTTTAAGTGGAGAGACATGCTAATGAAACCTGCTCCTTCTTTTTTACATGTCAAGAGAAACGCCTGAGTTTTTCAATCCCCCCCCCCCCCCCCCCCTCTCTCTCTCTTTTCTCTGCCTCCAGCTGTTTGGCACTGGGAGGGGCCCGGTTGCCACGGGAACCCACACCTCAAGAGCCTTGTCTGGTCCTGTCCCATAAAAGGCGGAAAGAAAAGAGGGAGGGAAGGAGGGATATGAAGGAGGTAAGGAACAAGTGATCAGTGGATGAAGGGGCCAGAGTCCCTGGAGCAAGCTTAGGCTAGCTTTGAGGCCAAATAAAACAAATACCTAGAGTCAGGCCCTGCAACTCCCACCGTTTCACAGGCTACCTGATCAAACCCCTCCGATATAACCCCCCCCCCCCCCCCCCCCCCCCCCCCCCCCCGCCTGATAGCCACCTGCAAAGCCCAGCGAAAGCCCCTCTCTGAACTACCACAAAACCCACACCAAAAAGGGGCCGATAGACAAGACGAGGGTAAGCTCCCCCTTTGGCTGTGGATCCGCGCCATCAAACACCAGCGGGATCCGTGGTAAGTGGTGACAACATGGATGAAGTGTGTGTGTGTGTGGGGGGGGGGGGGGGGGTGACACCTGGTGTGATTCAATAGCTTTTCCGATGAACTCAATGCCAACCGCACGCACGCAATAGGCCCCTTGACCCCGCCCGGTGTGACTGGAGGAGATGGGGCTCTGTGGGAAGTCTAGTGTAGATGTGGCGTGGAACCCAATAACGAAGCCCCTGTGTTGAGACTAAACTGGTTTTCAAATGAAAATGACAGCAAAGAGAGAGGCCCCAAAAGAGAAAGCAGAGATTCTCTCCCGTTTCGTACTGTGTTTGGATCTGCTCTATGTCTTGTTGCCAAAAAAAAAAAGACTTTCAGTACTCTTAAACTCCACTGTTAAAAGCTTTAAGTGTTTTTTGCGTTCAAAGTAAAAAAATATAAAAATCCTTTGATGCATCAACTGTGTGTGTGTGTGTGTGTGTGTGTGTGTGTGTGTGTGTGTGTGTGTGTGTGTGTGTGTGTGTGTGTGTGTGTGTGTGTGTGTGTGTGTGTGGTCATGTGAACATGCTGCAAGTCCATGTGTGCTTCGGTCAAATGCTACATTTATGTTCTCAATATGTTTGGAATTGTTTATGGCTCTCATTAGCGTTACGATACTAAGAGGAGAGAGACGGATCACAGAGATAAGCTCTGTTGTTGTGACATTGCCCTCTGCTGTTTAAGACGAGACACACAAAAACCGGTCTGCCTGCTTCCCAAGGACAAGATGGGATCAAACCAGCAGCCCGTGTCCCACAGATCAATTCCACGTGATAAACAACATGACACATTATAGTTAAGAATTACAACTGAATAGTACATTTAATACCCTTCCAGTCCCATGATCCTCTCTGAAGGCCGTCTCGATTAGTCAATTACATTGACTAATTGTGACTCAGAAAATTACTCACCTTTCCAGGTTAATAATCTTAGTGTTTCCTCATTGGTTAGACTTACGAAGCTCTTTTCTGTTTGTCGACTGGCTTTGTCAGTTTGTCCAACTCATTCACAGCATATCCGTCTGTCTGTTCCTCCCTCCTAATCCCCTTACATAATGTTGGCCCTGACCCTAGCCAAGGAGACCCACAGTGTCACACACAATTTGTCCCTATTCAGCTGCCCGATGTGCCACCGCAGGACACACACACACACACACACACACACACACACACACACACACACACACACACACACACACACACACACACACACACACACACACACACACAGCTCAACACTGAACAAATTCAAGAAAACCAGAGGGCCCTTGTAGTGCAGTTTTGTGGAAAGAAAAATAGACAAGACTAAATTGTCTTTTGTGGGATTGGGCAGGGGGAGGGGGGGAGTTTGGTTTGGGGGAGATACTGCACGCAATAACCGGAGGCGCTGTGGAAGAGATGGCACGGATAGGGGCAGGTTAAGTCCTTAAGCACTGCCCTCCTCCCCCAGGACTTTATTATTCTCTGGTGCTATAGAGCACAAAAAAATTACACAAAAAAAGTTGTGTATAAAAAATTATACACAACTACTAGCCCTCTCCCTCTCATAGGAGTGCACCCTCCATGCACTTTGTGTTACTCACCATTCTTTCTCCTCTTCATCATCTCTATTGCACACATGTGGAGTATTGGAGGTTGAGGGAGTATCCCCTAAACCAGTCAAAAAGTGTTCTAAACATAACTTGGCCAAACCCAAAGGAAGGAAGAGTCGCTGGGCAAGGCCCAGCTAACCCACTAACCGCACACTGCTGCGGTCTCTCCCTCTCCCTCTCTCTCTCTCACCAAACCAGCGGCTTCAAAAGGAATAATTAATTTCACAGTCTAGTGGCCACAGAGCACCACACCCCCTTTTTACACCTCAAAACAAGACACACACACACACACACATAGTGGTGGGTCTTACCTTGGAGGCTCTCCGGCGTTCTGGGCACTCCGGGTGCTGGCACACCACCCAGTCCTCCTCCTGGACAGGCTTCTCGTCTGAAAAAAAGTCAAGAAGAAGACAAGTTTGATGTGCCTGTATCCCCAAGAGTAGTGTCAGGGGACTGGGAGGCCTCATATAGGTATGTCTTGACACTTTGTGTCAAGACATATAGAGTGTTAAGCCGACTTACGAAGACGACAACATTTTATGGGTTTGGTTAACCCTGTGCCAACCACAAATTGGTGAATACTGCCGCAAAAGGGATGATTCAAGTCTTACTTCTTAAGTGATAAATAAAAAAATGGCCTTCTCTTTGTCTTCATACAAACACAAGAGAAGGATGCAACAATATTGGAAAACTAGTCGTGTTGTTTTCCAAGTTATGTGCATGTTAGCGTATTGGTTTCAGACATCACCAAATCAACAAGAAAAAAAAAACATTTAAAAAAAGTGTTAGATGAACATCGAAATTGAAGGAACAAGTGAACGCCAGAGGCCAGTCTTCAGCAAACATTCAAGGCCTCCGTCCTTCAAAATGTAAATAAACATGGCCTGCTCCGTGGTCAATGCTAGGTCACGCAAAGCAAGCACTGTAGCTTTCGCTGGCCTTGTAGTAAACAAGTCACCTTCAAGTCAACCGCTAAAGCTACACCCGAGGGGTCAAAGGGGAAGATGACAATCAGCGTAATTGGTGCCTGATGCGGGGCCCGCCTCAACCCCCTCCAAAAGGGGGCGGGGTTTCAGTGCCTAAAACTGGCCGGGGTCAAGCGCTCCACTCTGACCTGGTTCAACAGCAGGAAGAAAGCCAGCACTAAAACCCTTTGGAGCACTTCACTACAAAACCCTCTCCCACACACACGTACAACAAAACCCGCGAGGACATGCATTAGGCTTCTCAATAAAATTGCAGTTCCCCCAACACATACAGCCCAATTTTTACCCCAATGGAAATCAAAGTGTGTGTGTGCGTGTGCGTGTGTGTGTGAGGGGTCTTTTACAAAAATGTCCACATTTGAAAGCACTAACAAGAGTCAACAGTCTGGAGGGGTAATCTACAGTCAGGTCAGGTGATGATGAAGAAAGGAACAGCTGTGCAGGGTAACCCGTTATATAAGCCTTGTGGTTTGGAAACAGATGTGCATCTGCGTCGTCACTCCTACAACCTGACTCAGTGGCATCACAAACGGCACGCAAAGGCTAAAGGACTGGTGAAATAAAAAAAAGCTCACTTCATTGCTATCTTGGAGTCAACCTCTTGCCCTTATTGTCCCTTAAGCCAAGTAATAATCACTAGCCATATCAATTCAATTACCCTTCATACCCGACCTTTTTAGTCTTCCTCACCTCCCTCCAGTGTTATCTTCACTTTTCCATTGTTTCAGGTTCAGCTTCCTTTTTACTGTTTTATTCCAAATCGCTCTTTCCTGCAGGACATTCAACACGGCCTTCCTTTTTTGATCTCTCCACCTCTCTCTTGCCCTTTCCCTCTCATACTCTTGCTCACTCTCTTTTGCTCTCGTTTGCTCCCTCTCTCTCTCTGATGAACAGGAATTCCTGAACTCAGCACTGCTGATTAAGCCTAAAAACAAACACAAGCACACACTCCACACAAGTGTGCACGTGACGCCACACAATGAGAGCGAATCCCCTCTCACCCTCATGTGCAAAACACACTACATGTACAATCTCCAGTTCATCATGCTGTGCACACAAATTAATCAGTTGACATGGATGAGCAGTCAGTTTGTGCACTGTACACATTTGCTCAGCTTTGCGCTAAAACCTATGGCCAGGGCCAAGAAGCTAATCAGAACAACCAAATGTACCACAATCGATTCCCTAGAATGCTTGAAGGAATTGAAGACCACCACAAAACAATTAGTGTATTGGTACTCAGTGTTGAATGCTGGTAGAACTTTGTACTACAAATGTGGTCCTGACTAGCTTAACTGGTAGAGCATGGCATTAACGTTGCCAGGGTTAGGGGTTCGATTCCCACTGGGACCACCCGTGCTAAAAATGTATGCACTCACGGTATTGTAAGACACTTTGGATGAAGCTTCCACCAAATGGCATTTATATACAGACCCTTAATGGAGAATGTCCCCAGAATATTCCCAAAGTGCTCAGCCAATGTTTAGCAGATTAAACCTCAAATTACAGCCAAAAACAGTATCAACACCTGTGTTGAAGCTACTTTGATCATTCATGGTCCAAGTATCACAAGAATCACTCTGATTCCAGGGCATGAGGGGTACATTACTGATGCAGTAGTTATCGTTTTTGGATAGCAAATTCCTTTAAGCTGCACCCATATGCATTCAGAGGTGTACCCAGGCACCTCACCTGGAGGGGGGTGACTACACAGCACCATGTTTGGACAGAGCAAGGCAGAGCAGAGTCAGAGTGCACCCTTTGCCGTGAGCCATGTACACATTTTTATTAGGAATTGGAGGAATGTTTCAGTCTGCCTTCAATTTTGGTATGATTTCACCTAGGCACACGGTTCAGCCAATAAGAACATTCTTTTTTTAATTCCTTCCTTTTTTTTAGCATTATATTGCAATTTTTTATTTTTTTACTTTTTTTTTTTTTTAGACAGCCCCTTATTTCATGAAAACAAATGTAATGATGCACCTCTAGGCCAGGAGGAAAGGTTATGCAATGGCTCCGAGAAGACAACAGACAGATGGGAGGCAGGGAGGCAGACGGGAAGGCATGCCGACAAGGAAACCTGACAGAGAGTGTGGGGGGGGGGGGGGGGGGGGGGGAGATAGATACACACTAGCAGCACTTGTAGGATGGGTGTGGGAGAAAAAGGAGCTGGCAGGACACAATGTAGCTGGGGAGAGACAGTCGGGCGAGGATGACATGGCTCCAGGGAAGAAAAAAGCTCAGAGGAGAAAGCAGCACAGGCAGGAAGCACAGGGTAGACAGCGGTACAGACGGGCAGACACGCAAGGCAGCCAGCTGGGTCACTCGCTCTGCTGCATGCAAACGCAACCTATGCAGTCTGGTGTGTGACGCATGTTTAGCATAGCTACCTTTGTTTTATCCAAAAGGCAAATTTGGAAATTTAAACTCAAAAAATGAGCATCCACGGTTTCACATGGTAAATGGTGTTTGCCGTTGTGTAATATTAATAAAAAAGCTTAATAGAAAACCATGTTCGCAGGTTGAATTGAACAATTGAATCAGCTGTATCGTGTTCCTCCATGGCTAAATAAGGCCAGG
This sequence comes from Merluccius polli, assembly GCA_030340625.1. Taxonomy (NCBI): domain Eukaryota; kingdom Metazoa; phylum Chordata; class Actinopteri; order Gadiformes; family Merlucciidae; genus Merluccius; species Merluccius polli. Next base: position 517,381 of record JAOPHQ010001421.1, on the reverse strand, counting down.
TCTGGTGGACAGACTGCCTTCACGATCCAATCTGCAGCGTGCAGCTGACATCAGGACAGGGGTTTCAGCAGCAGAGGGGGCCAGAAAAAAAGATCCTGTTAGTGTTGTTTTAACCCCGTAGTGCCCCCCCCCCCCCCCCACCCCCGACTTCTCACTGGCTTTATTAGCATAGGAAACATGTGTTTACATTGCCAACGCAGGTAAAAATAATTCTCTACATAAAAGTTACAAAAATAAAACGAGAGATAAAAGAAAACTCCCCAACTTTATAAGATGGCGAAATACAAAAACACCGGCTGATTGTGATAGTTTGGACTGCTGCTGGCTGATAAAAGGTGGAACATTCTTTCTCCCATCACGTCACATGCAAGAGAAACAATGACCGTATGGCAGAATAAGGCGCCCACTGTTCGTTACACTATGACCATATTTAAGAAAGGTCATGTGGGGAAGATTACATAACATGAATTTTCAAAGGCATTTATGTCCCAAGCATACGGTAATTGGTTAGAAGGGCTCATAGGACCTTGTGTGTCATCCAACTCTTTATGAGATTTATGTGTGGTGGGTTCAAGCAGCAGACACAAAGGGAAAGAGAGAGGTATGTTCCCTCATTACTGGAATCCGAGGCCGATTATGAACTCTGGAATGTAAGTATTCGGCATAGTGGACAAGTGTCAGATGGGGTTAACAGAAACATGCACAGCGTAGAGAGAGAAAAACAATGTCTTCTTTGAATTGATGCTTAAATAAGGTGTATAAGGCATGTTTTGACAGCCCATTGTAGTCTCTTCATATTGCATCAATACTATAGTCACTCGGTGACGTGTCAAGTAGCAATAGCGATCGACAAGTCAAGTCCCTATTTTCAGATCTTACAAGAAAGACGAGCAACACAAACTACTTTAAAAAAAAAGATGTACAATGCACAGGGTTCTACAAGGTGGAAGTGCCCATCACTAGGGTTGGGTATCGAGAATCGAGGATCGATTGGAACCGGGACTAGTTTTCCGATTCTCCCGGAATCGTTGCAGAATTTAACTTTCGGTTCCTAGTTTCGATTCCTAGCCCACCGACCGGAGCTGCCAAACACTAAAGAAGAAGCGTCCACCGGAAGTGTTTACATTTTACCGCAAGTCCTTTTCTTAACAATAGCAGCTAGTGAATGACTGCACAGTGGTCAGGATCAAACTGATTTATTTCGTGTACTTTTCTTATCAACATTATTTGCTCCGGTCGCTGTAACGTGCCTCTCTCTCATCCACTCCAAAAACTCACACACACACTCACTCTACCCCTCCCACTCCGCATACGAGCCTGCGGCTTAAAGGGCCAGTCCCTAATTTTACAACAGCGGAAATCTGTCCGGTTTTCATCTTCTGTTCATTCTGTTTACATATTATTATTATTATTATTATTATTATTATTATTATTATTATTATTAATATGTCGATTCGACATATTAATAATAATAATAATGGCTATTCTGCTCCAGATTAGCCCATCAGTGGAGGCATGTTAACATGTTTCATGAGTTAAAAATAAAGTTAAAGTGTACCTCTGCGAAATGTATTCATTATTTATAATATTATTATATTCAAGTTCATAGATTTGATATTTGTATTGTAGTTTAAAACAGCCCTCTGAGAAATTCATAGTAAAGTTCATAAAAAGTTCATAGAATTAAAATTGATGAAGGTCAGACTATTTCATTCAGAAAGACCGTTGGATAGCTGGCTCATTTAAAACAAATTTTTACCCTGCCTCTTAAAAGAATCGGAATCGAGAATCGTTAGGAACCGGAATCGAAACAAGGAATCGGAATCGGAATCGCTCAAATTCAAACGATACCCAACCCTACCCATCACCTAAAGTTGCACCCTTACACAATGCAGACTACAGTTTGGAAAGGTAAACTAACTGGTGTACAATGGCTAATTCGAAAAACACAGTTTTTGTTGACATAATCCAATCATGCACTTGCTGGAGTTAAAAAAATTTATTTTGGCAGTTTGAACCTAGTTTAACATTCAGTTCAGGGGTTATCTGAATCCTCCCGAAAAATCGCAATGGCACAACCGATAAATGGCTGCCACAGGTGTGCCAGGAACAAAAAAAAACAGGGGATGCTGCCTGCACACTGGTTTATCCCTTTGTTTGCTGTACACATTTTGTCCACTGTTCAAAACCACAGCTTTGTAAGCAGTGCAGTATATTGTTTTATATCATGCATTTGTATGCAAAAAAAATCAGATTTTCAACTAGTGCCAAGCTTGAATATTCAAATATTCATTCGTTAGGAAGGTATTTGAATCTCAATTCAGGATTATCTTCAGGATTCTTTCAGTATTTGTTTATGCTTATGCATATTTATCAACCAAAGGTAGAAGGTAGGTTTAGTAACATTTCATCCGAATAACAGTAGCCATCATCAAAATGGCCTGGCCAAACATGGGATGACTGAATTAGCCATAGTTAGTTTTGTATTCAGATATTACAACATTATTCTAATACTTCGGTAGCACTTTCACACCTGCCGTCTCGTGTGAGAATCGGCAAGAACAACAGACAGACTTAAAACTAACTGGTTGTAATAGGCATATAGTAATATTTATTATACCATTGCCTGGGTGAATACTCGATTCTGATTTGCTGGAGAGGTGTTGATAATTTTCGATAACATGCACGGCTATGACGTGATCGTAATATAAGCAGTCTTATCACCGGTCTAAAAATGAATGCACTAAACAAAACGTTAAAGGCCCTGTAGACAAATTATTTGCTTTAATGTATCAATATGAAGTAAATGTCGATTGCACAGTGTAATGGCTACAGAATAATGACAATATCAGCATTTAGATTGGTTCCCTTAGCTTCCCTATAAGCCTCACTTTCACTTTGCAATTCTGTCTGCCACCGGGTATGATCTCCCGGGAAAAATTAAGGCTTACTTTACGGCACAAAGAAAACGCGTCAACCATTGCCACCATTAAATAGCGTTTTTTTTACCCTGGTAGCTATCCTGATAGTTATCCCCAGTAGTGGAAATGGCGGACGGTGGAACAACCGAAGTAAAGCCAATTTGATGACACTACCTATATCTGTGTACGTTACATTTTAGTTGCATTGAGTATACCACCTGAATAAACCTCATGTCGCCAGGCGATCCAGTCAGGCTACCAACCCAGTTCACTTTTCTCAACACATACTAAATCATTTGTATCTGCTTTCATGTCTCCATTGTAGACTAAATGAATGAATAAACTCTCGGTTTTCCTCCTAATGTTTTCTTCTACCCCCCATCCAACCCCTGCTGACAATACTTGTTTGTGTGAAGCAATACTCAAACTATGGTATTACTATGCAATGCACATCATTACAATAGCTTTTGCCTGTTCCCAAATAAAATGATGCCAATTTCACTTGACCTCAGTAAACATGCTTCTTTCTTTCTTATTTCCAAAGTGTTGATTGTTTCTTTTGCAGAGATTTCCAAACAAACCCTAGGCTTTGAGGAAACGGAAAGTGATCCGGTTTGTCTTTGCGACAGCGGCGCAAAAGTAATACCACTTTGAAAAACTTGTGAAAAGTTGAAAAGTTGTCTACAGCCTCTTTAATAACTGTCAACCTTGACCGGATTGGACGGGACTACGTTTAGAAAGCTTCCCCATTGTCAGGTCATTACTAAGATCGTCTATTTATTTACTGGAGTAATAAGGTAACGTCCACATTCCATATGAATCTCATGTTCACTGATTGCGTTCCAGGCATTAGACAGACCCATACATTTCTCTGGTCATTTGCCATTTGTGTCCAGGAACACAAAAAGTAGTATTACCACAAAATATGAATCAACATCAACACCCTTACATTTTTAATGATTCGCAAGTGGCCATGGTATAAGCGGGATAATCCAAATAATGCACTTTGTGGAGGCAAACCCACAAGGTTCTTAGCCCCCGTGGTGTGCATTATTTTTCTGTACATGCACACCAGGTCGTGGATTATCCCTTACTTAAATGTTCTAGGGTTTTCGCCAGGATTTTTTTTTTTTTTTTTTTGGGGGGGGGGGGTCAATGGTTTTAGAAGGTTTTTTAATAATGAATGGCTATTTAGCTGCTATTTCAATGTTTAAACGAGGCCAAAAGATACCAAAAAGCTGTACCTACTAAGGTAGGGTTAGTAATTTAATAAACATGGTAGCAATATTTTTTCCCTTTTATGGAGATCCGTCACCCACAATAGCACCTGTTTGATTTCTCTTCAGGTGAATAGCGAGTCCTGCCGTGCAATTTCATCAAAACTTTGCACAATGTTCAAACCACCCATTTGCTGTGTGATAATTGGAAGTAAGCCTACTCTCATACTATGGAAGCTGTCTGTGTACTATGTGTCTTCTGAAACATTTACTGTGTGTTCACATCAGAAGCGAATTAAGCTGCCAAATCACCGGAAGTCATTCACTTTCTATGGGCAAGAGCAACCAAAGCGACACAAGCGACAAACGCTACCAGCGGCAAAAGTTGAGCGACCAGAGCAACCAAAAAAAGTTGAAGACAGCTGAACTTTATGCAAATTACTATGCCGCGTTTTGGCTGCAAAACACTGACAACCCATCGGAATGCTCTTCGCTTGCGTGGATCCCAGGGAACACCGGCACTTTGGTACGTCATGAGCTACTTGAGCGACAAAAGCGAACGACAAAAGCGAACAGAAATATTTGCAGCGATATTTTATGAGCGACCAACGCGTCTTTGCAGCTTAATTCGCTTCTGATGTGAACACACAGTTAGGCTACATTGAAGCCCTGCCATAACTGAGTCGAACTCGGACCAATGAATGGATCCGAAAGCCACTGACATCCACACAGCAATCCTGTGATATTGTAGAGTTTTGCTTTTTGCTTAATTCAAACACAGAAATTAAAAGGAAGAACGATCAGTTGATGAAAAACAATTCTGCAGCAGTGGTCTCCGCCGGCTCTGATTCAGACAGGGAAAGATACGCACTTTACCTAAGGATTATCCGAAGCTTGAAATTATGTATTCGGGCCAGCCCCATTTTCAACCCACTTTTATTTTCAATCCACTTCCTTATAAACAGCCACCAAAACTGGTCTAAAAGCCTAATCAAATCAAAATGATCAACACAAGGCAAAGAGAGCTGCATTTGACAATGGTGCTTTGCCAAAGACAGCACGGAAGTCAGCAGGTCACATGTTAAACAAACTTGTAAAAATGATGCCATGATGTGGACGACCATCATATGGGTCACCAACTTCTAATCTATATATCATTATTTTGTTGTTCGCTCGGAGGGACTGAAATTGACATTGGCACTATTGATTCATATTGAACTTTCCTGTCAATATGATGACGTAAACAATGACGTTACTGACATTTTATGGGCAAGTATTGAATAGATGTAAAGAGTTCAAATGTACGGTCTAAATAAAGCTTCACGTCACTCAGATTCGCAATACTGGTGTTGCAACTACTGATCAGAGTGCTTAAAGAGACCATTAACTACTGGAAGTTAATAAGCTTTAAGAAGGTTGATACCAATATCCATCCAGGCTGTGTCGTTGAGTGTGAGAGGGCCGGCTTTATTGGACAAGGATTTGAGTTGCGTTGAAAAAAGTGAATGTCGGGCTTGAAACAGGGATTGTGATGTGTGACTAGGGCCATGGTCTGGAGTTCCTCTAAGCTGGTGGTGGCTGAAACTGAAGCTTTACAAAGAGAAAATGAGCTCTAAGCTGAGGAGCCTTGAGGTTGAGTGCACTAGCAGAGTAAGAAAAAGGTTGGCCCCCCACTTAATTACAGGGAGGGTTAAAAAAAGGTAAGGATCAAAGCATGTTTCCTCCAAGGAGCTCCTCCTCGCTCGGGCCAAAAACTGCCAAACAGGTCGGCCTTTAACAGCGACCACTCCTCAGCTAAGTGGACCAGAAAAAAAAGAGAGCCGGAACTCCAAAAATCCGGCTGGCACAGAGGGCAGGATAAAAAGCATTCCACCCCACAGTTCAATCTTATCACTTCCCTTTGGCTAATGGCATAAAAAAAAGCAGGCTGTGCAGCAGGGGAAAAAAATCCAACATGATCCTGTGCCGTGTCAAAAAGCACTAAGAGGAGCCAGAGAGGCATTTCAGTTCAGCGAGGCATTTCTTTGCTGGTAAATATTTCATCTCTGGGGCTGTCATCCGCACTTTCCCCATCTCTTCTCACTCATGTGAGGGGCTCTCCATACCAGGTCACAGAGTGTTTTCCGTCGAAGACTGGAGCAGTGGAAAAAAATATGAGGCCTTTTCCATGATGGTGCCGAAATGCTCAAAGTCAGAATAACAGGTCTATGTGAACCAGAAGCATCTGCTTGCAGTAAAGTTTCATATAACAGTGTGAGGTAATGCCTAATCTATATTTAATAGTATGAAGCATTGCCCGTATCATTTTAGATGAATAAAGATGAGCCATTATGGAATAGATTTCTTTGTAATTATCCAAATCGACCTTACGGGGGGGGGGGGGGGGGGGGGGGGGGGGGGGTTCACATTTCACTGTATGCTGAATAACATTAACATGTTAGGCAGGGTGATTGCCAAACTACTTTTTGGCATGTCACATCTGCCCTGTATGAACAGGACTAGCAACAAAAAAAGGAAGTAGCAGCAGTAAAAATGTCCACTATGAATGATGCAGCCCCCTATGCCATCCTATACATTTTCTCTGCATAGTTTATATTGTCACATTTTACTAGAACTCTAAAACACAAAGCCAGTATCGAAATAGCAGTTCTGACATTAGGAGAATAGAATTGGATTCTCCTCCCGAGCAATTTTAAATACAAATCCAATACCATATATAATACAGTGATGGTCCTTGGGGCACAGTTGTAAAGCACAACGCCTGGTGCAGTCTCTGATTTAGGAAAGATATGGGAAATATCTCCGGTTAGGATGTAGGCTCCCCCTCCGCCCAAACAGTATTATTATTTAACAATGCTTTGAGGAAGGCTTTGTAACCAGATTGTATTTCTCTACATCTGGGGGGTCTATTTACAGTACACAAACAGCACTTGTATGCATACAAGTACAAATGTCAGCCTATTAATAAGCTTTAATAGTTTGTAAATAGTCTGCTACACACAATGGACTGTAAGGGAGGATTTTGTTCAAAATTATATCTTTACAGCCTGCTACATCAATATTTAAATCTAGACTTCAGAAATAAGGTGCATCATCCAAATTCTTAACAGTTGCATTTGACATTCACTTGTGTATAGATGTGGTATTATTCCACTGCTCGTCACCTAGTAACTTCATACAATTGTGGATAATAGCAACAGAACAGAAGGCCTCATATGTAATAATCCATAACAGTCCTGGTGAAAATCGGTGCCTAATAGCATTGAAACAATGAAGAACACATATTCCTCATTGTGATACATTATGAATACATCCTAGCCCATTCCACACCTTACCATGTAGATCATAGAAGACATCCATGGAGGAGGACCAGGAATACCGCTCCATTCCCATGTCCATTAGAGAGGGTGGTAGAGTCTCCAACTCATAGGCACCACGCTTCTTCCAGTACATGAACATCTTGAGCTTGTCGACCGATTTAATGCTCAAAAGTACAAAAGATCGAAAAACTTGGCTTGTCTGATGCCTACCCTCATTTTAATTTTACAACACTAAAATGATTGTGGCGGACTCTCACAGACAGTTCTCCAACTGATCAATCCAAACTTCCATGAAAAATTGACCAAGTGAACACCTGGTAACTTTAGGTCTTTCTCATCTGCCATCTCGAAAAATAACTTCCAACATCCAAATTTCACCATTTAACCAACTGCTAGCATAGCACAAACCTCACCTGCACAATTGGCTTATCCAGAGCACCACCACCACACTTGCTTTGAACTTTGCAAGTAAACGAAATCTACAAAGTATTAAAGCTTTTTCATCAATGCAATTAAAATCCAATCTAAAACTAATTATAGTTTGACATCTCAGACATAGCGTACCAATACCAATTTGGTTTCCATGGAGCTGATTCAATTGTAATATGATACTGACATACAGCCTTTGCCCTGATTAAATACATTTTAATACATCCCTCCAAGTGGAATCCTGATGTTCTTTTCACGCAGAATCATGTTGATTTTTGAAGATTTGTTGTTGCCCAGTATTCATCCCTCAAACATCCATAAAATCTACTGAACCACATAAACATTTAAAGCAGGCTGAATCCCTAAACTACGAACAATGCTGACAGCCAATTTCTTAAAGTCATCTCTAAATGTGAATCTAAATTATTTCCATAAGAAAATTTGATTATAGTTGCCGTGTCCCTCTCCATGGCTCCACCAAGGCTTTATCCATGATAAACTTTCTCAAACTCTGCTAAACTGGTGTGCAAGACAAGCTGTGCATGTCATAGTCCTGTGTAGGATTTTAGAGGGAAAAAAAAGGGGGTGGGGGGGGGGGGGGGACTCGACCCACTCCAGTAGACAAGTGTAGTATTCATGCAGAGGTGAGTTGCATGCTGGGATGGGCAATCTCGGCCAATGGCCTTTAGATTTAGTCATACAAAGATCTCTTTTAAACCTCCTCCCACACCCAGAGTGGACTTTCTTTATGATTTGTGCAGAACTGTAAAAGACTGACATATTTCTGCATTAATTACAGCCCTCGCCCTTTATGTCTCCTCAAAGATTTGTTATTTTGTATAAATGCAATCTTAAAGTTTCAACTCTGTAATGTGGATTGCCTTACAGTGGAGGTACGAAACAAATCTAAAATAGAGTTTCTTAACCCTCAATGGCTGAACAGCCTAATCCCTATGCTAGACACAACATAGAGACACTACACAAGATCTACTTATCTAATGTCTAGAGGGTTAGAGCCACATGTAGATAGATAGCAGAGACCAGCCATAATATTTTCCCTCCACTATTGCTGAAAAGGTCGATGCACTGCTATTATGCATCTAAAATGGGAAAAGAATTACTGTGAGAATCCACCGAGCCAGGCGCGGGAAAGGGAGGAACGTCGTCACACACACACACACACAACAACCCAAATGTCCAATTTTGGGATAAGAAATTAGAGGGTAGAATGGGAGCTAGGTTCTGCAGACATATGGTAATAATCCCCACCGGCTTTGAGCACAGAGTTTCCTATTTAATGAAGAGCGCGGTCGTGCAGCATGAGAACAGCGCTGCAAACGGGATGGCCAATTTCCACCTACTGCACAAACAAAAGAGGGGCGACTAGAGGAGGTATCAAACCTTCCCTTTCATCATCCCTCGTTCACAAAAGCCTTTATTAGGAGGACGGAATTTATGGACATCTGATGCTCTATAAAAACAAACGTGCTATTGTGGTGCCGATTTATAAGCAAGGAGGCTTGTTACGCTGTGATTAGACCTGCATAAAAATACATTTAATTAGATCATTAAAGAAAATCTTTTGAGGAACGCTTTTTTTTCATAGCCGTTTAGCTGCATTGAATTCATTGGTCTGACACAGTTCAGATGTTTTCATCCATTAGTGGGATAGACCATGGTGCTGCCACATAGGTGAGATAACTTTAGTGATCACAAACTGGTCATTTGTCAATAAAATAAAACAAATAAACAAACTGCTTCTTATTGTTCTTGTTGTTAATGATGGCCATGAGGGTGCATGCAATCTGCCTGCATAATGTGAAGAATAGCTTGAATTAGACCATTTAAATAGACATAGACAGAGCTTTTTTTTGGATCCCTTAAATGTTTCAAAGCGAAAGGAAAATGTTAAAGTGTTGCGTGAGCGTATGCATGAAGCCAGAAAGAACGCAATACCTCCATGTAAGCCGAGACCCAATAAGTTAGGCCCTCATCACACTATCTGAAGTATTAATGGGGTGTCTGAGAAATGACTTGTTTAACCAAATGCCAGTATAATAAGGAGTGCAAGGAGAGTCAGTACCAGCGTGTGCACGGGGCAAAGAGTGTCTGAGCCTCAGTGTTGACAGAGAGAGTGCAGGGGAAGGCTTGTGCGTGCCCATGTGGAGAAGGTTTGGAGTTATATTTAGCAAGGTGGCCCATCTCACCGACCGAGTTTAACCCTTCGCTGACACTCCCAGACGTGGAGCAGCAGGGGGGCGGGGTGGGGGTGGGGGGGTTATTGTTGCTGAATAAAAGGCGAAGCAAGCTCCTTTGCCAGCAACCCGGCACACCACATACTAGCCGTATAATGGGAGATTTAATGCATATCACAAAGTTTTGTTTAGATAGGAGCCTAAGTGTGTTTTGTTATTGAAAGACAAATGCATTCCCGGCCGAGACCATCATGTGGGTTCCAAGTCCCTAACTGGTACTTTGTCAGTGGTTTGTATCGGCTGTTGTGGTTTTTTTGCATGTAATGTTGGCTAACATAAGCAAGTTCTTGTTTCAATTTTTGAATTCAAGCACTTGAAAAATAAGAATACCAAATACTGCAATAAAAATTCCAAATGGATGCTTTCTTGCATGTAAAAGAAAAGAAAAAAAAGGACTACGAAACCATTTATATTGTACTTTTATATCACCATCGATGGCAATGTGCCTGCACACTGCACAGCACAAGCCCTCCCAGACATGGGCATTTTCGTCCAGGTGGGCCAACACTTGCTGCCATATGCAACGACAATAAACTGCTTTATTCAGGTCCTCCGAGCTATTGTACAGAAACAGTACAGCACATGGGGTCGACTCCCTCCTGTGCACATGGAACAGGGCGTGTAAACCAAGTAAATTGCCATCAAACGTATCATTTTAAAGTTCATCCAGCTCCTGAGAGGGACAACAGCACATCAACTTGTTGAGATGAATAATCCCATAATTGAAACAATCTGGTTGAAATTGCAGGCTGTCAAAGGTCCACCAATAACAGACTTACAAGAAAATCAAAACACTTATTCCATGAAAGTATGGTTATTGCCATAAAGAAGGCTGTAATATTAGTAAACAGTCATTTTGCCAAGGCGGGAGCTATTCGAGTACAGGATATAATCAGGAATAAACATTTCCCATTATGCTTGGAAAGTCTGTCTATCTCTGTGTTTCTTTCTATCCTTGAAAAAAAGCCCCACAGAGTATTGCACTGTCTACAGAGAAACAGTACACCTTTGACCCATATCCTTTTTTCTGTAACAAACAATATTTTGATGGTGGTAACTATAAACTTGTCTCATATTAACAATATTTTAATTTTCGAAAATATTCTGATACGGTTCATGTTAAACTATGAAGTCAACAAAAGACAAATGAATACAGCCACTCCTAAGAAGAATTCTATACTCAAGTGAAATGAATGCGAGTACAGGAAACCTACAAGAAAAGCCTTTGGCTGTGCTTAATTCTTTGTATGATAATTTACAACAGCTGATACTAATTTAGACAATACCCCATCCGGGTCAGGCCACCCTTTGCAATTTGAACCGAAGTAACAAACCCACGTATTCCTGTGAATAAAATGAGCAAGGGGAAGCACGGGTGAAAAGAGCACTAAACAACAGTATATCCATCCATACCGGGTGCTGGTCTGATGGTCTATTCTATTCTATGCGAGAGCGGGGCATGATGGGAAAATATATCAGAGAGGGGTAGTGGGGGGAGGTGGCCTCCAGCTGTGAGCATATGTTTTAGCGGATGACTTCATGGTTGACAGACAACATTGGAAATTACTTTGCACAGGGCTGTGGAAGCCACTGATTTACAGTCCGGGACAATGTCCATAATATGAGCCTAAAGTAGGATATCACTATTCAGATTCAACATTCCATGATTAGGCCTATTTAAAAGAAGAACTACCTTTACAGATGTTTTACTTTCCATGAGCAATTCAAGTTAATATTTCTCAAGTTTTAAGGAAGGATTGGTAAGAAAAGTTTGGTTGCAAAGATTGTTTGCTTGTAAATAACAAGATATGTGGTGTGAACATATATTGTTCAGCACAATACAGAGAAGTTCATGTTTTAAAACTTCTTCCTGTCATCTTATGATCAAGAACCCGGCTATAATATTATTTTTGTTATCATGGCTTATTGGCAGCGCCAATTACAGCATGAAAGGAAAAACGGAAATAAAAGCAGAGTCACAGAACTTCTCTGCAATAGGACAAAACCAGACATGCTTTGACTAGCCATGCTTGAGCAGTCAAAGTCAATGGTGAGAGGCAAAGCAGCAGAACTCACTCCAGACCAGAGTAGCAACAGGAAAACAGAAAAGTAAAAGGGAGGAAAGACGAAAGAAGGAAATTACGGTAGGAAAAAAAAGTGGAACAATGGAAAGACAGTCTGAAGAAGGAAGTTTAAATGGTTACGGGCCACGAGCCAGGCCCACTAACACACAAACACACACTGTAGCATAGACACAGATTATAGCAGTCAGACTAGCTGGGGCTTTGCAGCCATGTGTCATTCATGTCCTGAATGCTCTTGCAAGCAGTCCATGACCAAACCATGGCGACTTTGCTAGTTAGTCGTTTTTTATACATGAAATGCCTTCACTTCGGAGCCAACAATGAGCAGTGAGCCGACTGACATTAACAATCGATATCCCCCAAGTGCAAATGTATGTTTTTGGTGGACAGAAAGCAGACCAGACATGTGGTCCCAGATTAGACTAGTGTGTTTAAGGCAGGCTTAGGGCCTCGCTGGCCGGGGACAGTGACGTGTCCCAGGCTCTGCTCATTAGCTGCTCAGCATTAAGTCCAGCTGACCCCGCTTACTACATGTACACCCGGCTGACACCGCTTACTACATGTACACCCGGCTGACACCGCTTACTGTATGTACACCCGGCTGACACCGCTTACTGTATGTACACCCGGCTGACACCGCTTACTGTATGTACACCCGGCTGACACCGCTTACTGTATGTACACCCGGCTGACACCGCTTACTGTATGTACACCCGGCTGACACCGCTTACTGTATGTACACCCGGCTGACACCGCTTACTGTATGTACACCCGGCTGACCCTGCTTACTGTATGTACACCCGGCTGACACCGCTTACTGTATGTACACCCGGCTGACACCGCTTACTGTATGTACACCCAGCTGACACCGCTTACTGTATGTACACCCGGCTGACACCGCTTACTGTATGTACACCCGGCTGACACCGCTTACTGTATGTACACCCGGCTGACACCGCTTACTGTATGTACACCCGGCTGACACCGCTTACTGTATGTACACCCGGCTGACCCTGCTTACTGTATGTACACCCGGCTGACCCTGCTTACTGTATGTACACCCGGCTGACACCGCTTACTGTATGTACACCCGGCTGACACCGCTTACTGTATGTACACCCGGCTGACCCTGCTTACTTTACACCCGGTCTTAATGTGAAGGCTACCACAGCGTGGAAGTTAACTACATGTAAAGGCGATGGATGATGATGTTGCTGGCACACTGACCTTTGACGTTCATTTAAGTTGTTTTAACGTTGTGTTTTATTTTGGAAAGATGGAAATATGCAAATATATGCAAGGAAGGGCGTTGTGCGTTACGTTGCGTATGGAAATGCAGGATGACCTGGTGCCAATTTGAAATATATTTGACGTGAGGTTTGCATTCACTGCTGTCCTTGCAACATCTTCACCCCCATCCTTACTTGAAGTCCTGCCACTACATGGCCTGAAATCAACGTACCGTGTCTGTAGTTGAATGAGAGCCACTTGAAACCATCCGCCTCGTTCATGGGATCAGACACAAAGCAGCCTCCAATAAACTACAATTACCAATAAACAATGAAGCTCGTTTTCTGAATACATCCAATACCCGGAAAAACTAGACAGCATGACAAAACCAATAATATGCCACATATCTGCCAGACAATGATACTTACTGAGCCGTAATCTCAGACCAAGCCAGCTCCTGGGGGGGGATTTGTGGAGAACTGAGTTCATGGTCCACTTGTTCGGAACCATCTGGGCGTGTGGGTCTAGTGGGAAGTCCTCCAGAGAGAGAGACCAGGTCTGGTCCGTGGGGGGTCGGCGGTGACTGCGGGTCCCCTTCACATCCAAGTCATCCCCCTCAGATCGGGTCCTCGTCCTGAAGCCTCATCTCAGACTCCTTAGCCTTTTGTAATGCGGTCAGCGGTACAAGCTGGAGCCCAGACCACGATCAATGCACGAAATGATTGACTAAAAAATATAACATTTAGCACAAGCAAAGTGTTTGTATGATGTTAACCGTGACGACCCGGTCGCATAACGACCTGGTGCTGCTGTGTGCGGGTCTCCTCGAGGTCCGCTGGTCCGTGTTGCTAGCGGCGGTCCGTCTTCAGCTCCAGATACGGACCAGTAGCCCCTCTCACGTCCGCAGCACCACTTCAATGAGCTCAATATTAAATAACCGCCGTCCACCCTGAGTTATGTTGTGTTAAACTTAAAGTCGGTAGTATTTCCCTCGCCGTACCGCGGTCGGTGTCGCCAGACAATCAACCGTCAGCTCTCCTCCATTCATTGGGACAACCTGGACCTACAAAGACTCTCCGCGAGGCCGTGTGGCCGCTAGGGGCGCCAGAGCCCCCGCGTGGCTCTACCGACATCTGCAAACCCACGCCGTAACAGACGACCTACATTATAGCACCTCGTAGATGTAGGAGATGTGAAGCGTCACTACTTCATTAGGTATTTTAGTAATTGGTAATTGCTTTATTTTGTTAGCAACTTGAACTTGAATTCAAGTCATTGAGGTGTGTGTGTGTGTGTGTGTGTGTGCGCGTCAATACATGGAAAACAAGTTGCAACACAACACGGAAGCTATTATTTACCTGTGGCAAGAGTAAACCCAACCTGTCCAACAGCCACGCAGAACCGTGGATTTACTCTTTCCCCAGGTAAACACACACACACATACACACACACACGGAGAGAGCACAACACAACAACATGCTCCATCCATGAGTTAATCTGTTGCTGTTAAAACAGGTGGTCCTCATACCTTCTTGGATGGACCACAACAGCCCCCCCCCCCCCCCCATCCCATCCCATCCAAACCATCATGGTTTCTGCCAGCAGCACCACATGAGTCATAAGCCTTTCCATATTTTCAATGGACAAACAAAGCAATGAAGTCCTGTTTATGATAGCTTAGTTATCGTCTCAAAGTAACTGTAGTAAAAACAGCAGATAGTGTAAGTGTAGTAAAAAGATGTAGTAAACCCTCATTCCAATTGGGAGTGGATTACAACACAATATATAAACATAGGAAACTAAGCCCCCACTTCCATGTTAAACAGCATGTCATCTATGGTGGTGTTGTTTGCTCCAAATATGTTAAGTGGATGGCAGGTCCGTCTCTCTTTATCCTGCATGAGCTCTATTGGAAAATGCCCATCCTGGGAAAGTGAAAACAATGACACAACCACAGTGTAGCTCTGCTTGTTTGACTGCGCGCGCACACACACACACACACTGAGCGATGGAAGAACAGTGAACAAAGCTGGACAAGGGACATACAGGGCATGTTTAAATAGCTCACTTCACAAATTAGAAATTCTCCTCAGGCGTCAATGGATGTCAGTGCTTGGTGCTTCCAACTGCTGCCCTGTTCCACTCAATTATAGGCAAATAACATTGTTTACCCTTTATAAACATCGGCTACTATAGGGTCTGATTTCTGTAGCTCTTTAGATTTGATCTCAAGCAGGGACAGAATGAGCAGAATGTCATCTACTTCCTGAATCCTTCACCATGAGAGTCCATAAGACATACTCTACTGTAATGAGAAATGGCTCAAATGTAACTGTGGAGCGCACTAGACCACCACTGCCCCCTGAGGGCCGCCCATACGAAGCAGGGACTTTATTTTACGGCATACTGCTACAATAGAAAATATACAATGTGATTATTTGCAGTTACAAAATATCTGCATTGACCTAAGTGCAACAATACAAATGTCCTTTCAACGCATCAACCCCAAAAAATGCAATGTGGTAGAACGCAGGTGCCAAAACAAGTCAAATTGTCATTGGTGCAAACACAATTTTCACTGACAAAGAGAATTAATTTCATGCTTATGAGCATTTAGTATTGAGGCGATAAATTGAGCCTGCATTATTTTTGTACTATGCAAGCAAAGATAAAGAGGCATTTATATTTTAAAACACATACTCCATATTCAGTACTATAATTTGTGTGGTCGTTATTTCGGATGTTAGTTCCACTTAGCATCTATTTTAGCACAGAGGTTTAATTGTATGCTTTGACTCACACAGCATTTAACACTTCCCTCTCTGGACTGTTAACCCTTTCGACCCTGACAATAAAAAGCACAGAAGTTTGAAAAACAAGGAATTTCACTTTTAATGTTTCACAAATATTAAGTCTCTGCTTGGAATGCCATTAAGCAATGACATGAAATACGAGCTTTAACTGGAAATGTTTGCTTTCTGTTTTGTCTTTATGGGGGGGGGGGGGGGGTAACGGAGTGTCAATTATTTCACTTTTTTTTCTCTCCACGGTACTGTGGTTAGGACTGTTGTCAGGACAACATCCATTGATAGGGAGGAGCAATCCATGCTCCACCAATGATGGACATTCACATTGGCCACTCTTCTCAGTTCGGCTGAATCTCAGCTCTGTCAAGAAGAGGACCAGTTATGGCTTGGTGTAACAAGTCCGTAAACAAGGATGGACAAACAACACACTGGTGTGTCTTTGCAGACGTTACATCCCCACTTGACCGGGCCTTGCCATGCCTTTGAAGACGCGTATTTTCCCTGCTCCACTCAGATCAAAACTGTAGTCCGTGGTGACATAGGGCTTCTCTCCCTCAAAGCCAGACTGAAAAAAAACAGGAAGGAGAAATTAAACCACAGAGTTTTGAGTCTTGGTTAATGGTTAATCTGGCTTCAGCATGTGAATATGGATACCGAATTATAAAGGAAGCCCTTCTCTGACCTGTGTTGTGAGGATGCAGGAGGGCAGGGAGATGGCCCCCAGGAGGAGACAGTTGACCTTACGAAGGATGGAGGGTTCCACGGGGGTGAGTAGGAAGTACAGGCCTCGTGCCATGTCGATGCCCCGGAGCACACCTGGCAAACATTACACATGTGCCGTATTTTTAAAAAGAGAGCTTTAAATAACATGGGTCAGTACACTACTGACGAAGAGGGGTTAAGAGGAGGACTGCTGCTAATGTACACAGTAAAGGTCCGGCAGGGTACTACTCACCCAAGCCCACACAGGGGCAGAGGGGTGCTTGGGAGAGAACTACAGGGCCTCCCTTGCTCGTCACCTTCTCCGCGAGGCAGCACAGCCCCACCAGGCTGGCGTTGGCAGCATACAGTATGTGGCTGGGGGCCACCTCGCAATGGGTCACACCAATGGCCACAGCTGTATAAGGGACCTTTACAAAGTCAAAATAAAACAATACAAAACAATTTTTAAAAAAATGCAAATATGTATATCCTGACAGCATACCAAGTTTAATATGTTTACCTCAGTTACAATCTTAAATAGCTTAACAGGTGCATTAAGCAGAGCAACACAACCACATCCCTTACTAAAACTAGGCCTAGATGAAAATCCTACAGCCCACAGTGAAATTGATTAGTTTAGTACTGCGTATTTTAGAGGAAGTATGTAGTATCGTATGGGTGGTAGAATGAACAAAAGTGTGTTGCATGTCAAATATAGAAGGACAGAGTGATCTTTTGCTCCAGCAGATAGCAGTACCTGGTAGGGAGTGAGGCAGTGCAGCTGCCTGACCGGGCCTGGGTCAGCTTCTTGGAGTTGACTAAGGTAGGCCAGAAGAGTGAGCTCTCTGAGCTCATTGCTACGCTGGTGTTTCCTGGGAAATTAAATAGACAGGAGGTTAAAATTACCCATTGTGGTAGAAGCATTGAAATGCTTTGCCTTGCCATTTTTTAGCTTTAGCTTCTTTTTTTGTATGCATTGGATACTTGATCTAAGTTGAGCTGGTGGTAGGGCTGCACAATTAATTGCATGTTAATCGAACTTGTGATTTTGGCCTCTGCAATTAGATAATCGTGACAGGTCACAGTTAATGCATTAAAAAAATTTAAAAAAAACGTACAACGCCAGTTACATACAAATCAAATTACAAACCGTTACAACTCAGAAATAATTGCTGTAACGAATCACAGGCATTGGCGTTAAGGGCCATAGAATCTTGTGGCTGAACAATATGGTATAAAAATCATATTGTGATGATATGCAATTTGCGCTATGATTCACTATATAATTTTACATTTACACATTTTACCCTTATCAAAAAATTGCAGCTCCTGTGATTTGAATACTGCACTTGACCATATTGCATTTTCTATAATATTTTGATTTAATTGTTCAGCCCTACCGCTAAATATATGACATGAAGCAATGTAACATGGTGGTCAGTTCTGTTAATCGCAATGAATAATCAAAATCACAATATCGGGCAAAACAGTAGTCAGTAACGATGTGGCCGACTCACGATGCTCCCTGGCGCCCCACCCCCTGGAACGCGGACTGCACGGCGAGGTGGGCGTAGGTCCGAGCGGGGCTGGGGCCCTCTGTGAACTCGTCCATGGGCGTGTGCGCCGGGGGCTTTGTGTGGTAACCTTGCGCCATCTGCAGGAGGTCCGGCGTGAGTGTGGGACACTGCATGGAATCGCCGTGGCCCAGTTGGACCACGTGGGACACGGGCAGGAGACGGAGCACGTCGACAAGCAGCTGGAACCCAAAACCTGTGTGGGACATGCGAGAAACGGGCGCCGTTATGCATATTTATTTTTACATGCGGACCCCCTGAGAAGAATCTCAACTCCGGACGCCGGAGCCTTTTAAAATCCTCAGACATTGACCTTTGATCCAGCCCATGGTGTTGATGATCACGGGAGTGTCCCTGCACTGGGAGCGTCGGCTCCATAGGGACTTGAGGGACTCCAGGTAACGGTCCAGGTCGGACTCGCAGGACGTCTGGCCATAGTAGATCATGTGTTCTGGCGTACGCTGGTGTGTGAAGGGAGGACCTTAAAAGAACACGCGAGTCAGTTCAGCGCCTTTCGCTTCCAAGAATATGCTATAGAAAACCAGTGCAAACTAACAGAAAGCTCGAGATCATCAGCCTACCCAAAAGTGGCTCTGTCACAGTAGACAAGGACAGGCAGCCTGACGGGGTGAATTCGGTTTGGCCCAGGTCACCCTCCAAGTAATCTATACCCGTTGTGCTGTAAAGGCAAAAGCATCCCATTGAGCTATCAGTGTTTCCCCTACATGCATCCAGCAGTGCCACTGCTGGATTACTAGCGCCACTGCATTCAGTATATATGTGCCCCAAATGCTATTTGGTTTATTTAAAAACGTATATAGGTGCCCCCTACTGCACCCCCCTTAATTGTTACATTGATATTATTGTCATTGGACAGCAAAATAGTGTTCTGCTATGTAGGAATAAAAAATGTAGGTGGCATTAGCTCATGAATGGCTCTAGACTTAATGTAGGAAGCATAAAGAGAAAAAGCAACACAAGTGACTTCATAATAGAAAGTAGCCTACATATTTGATTGTGTAGAACAGAAGCAACAGTAACAACAATAACATTAATGCAAAATAAATATGCACATCAGTACCGTGCACGCGCACATCAGTACCGTGCACACGCACATCAACATAGTGCCTCACACACACCTCAGCTCCGCTGCTGGAAACGATCGTAGGGGGAGACACCGAGCTATTGAACTTTGAACCTCGAAACCGAATGTCAAGTTATTATGAAATCACTCATGAACAAAACTATTGCAATTCAGCAATACCACGATTTCACTGTCAATACCCATTCAGAATTCTTAACTTTCACTATGGGCCAATGCACAGTTTATAGATTCAATTTCTGACTTTTAATGAATAGTATACATATAGTTTTGTGATTGAAATGTAATCCATTCTCAATTAGAGATATCCAAATTGGCTGTGTCAAAAAGAATATTGAAAGAAATACATAAAATATTACAAATGTGAAAATGTGCTTCATCAGGTGTATTGTCTGATACAGATATCATACAGTCCACCACCCCTAACTTGCATTCATAATCAGTGCAGCTCTAACCCATGACCTAAATGAATACTTACTGATTGAGTAATGTATTGAGGAGGACGCGGATGAATGTGGACTTCCCTACATTCTTAGTTCCACACACAAGGACCACCACGCAACCATCCCCGTCTCCTGGAAAGGACAAAATACACCAACATGATTTTATCATGTGTTTCAAGGTGAAACATTTTAGTTGATAGACCCTAGACAATGTGCCCTTTGTGCCTTATGGGTTATGGGTTATGTGTATTGTACCTCGGCAAGCATTGACCACCGTGTTGAGGGCCTCTCGGTAGCTCTGTGACATCGCCATGCCTTCGACGTCACTGACCAGGGGAATCATACCCAGGCCGTTGAGAGGCGTGTCCAGCACAGCTGACATGAGCTCACTCTACCAATCAGGATGGAGAGAAAACTTTGCTCAAGCCTAGTCTGTACAGTGCATTTATTTTCTCTAACCATTCAATGTATAAGACATAGGAAGATTTAATGACTGTTTGCAGAGATGCCAACTCATTACAGGCCACCATTTGTGAAACCAAACACTTGTAAAGGGGTATGCATCTGCATAAGAAAAATTATGTTGCGGTATTAAACATGAAATATTATGGTGAACTCTTAAATAAAATATATGAAAACTCCCACATGCAATGAGCTTAATACAAAAACTACTTATGTTACACCCTATGTATCATCTCTAACCAGATGGATAACTAAATGGATAGGAATAATGAAAGGAATGACACAATTTATTAACAAATAAACTAGTGGATCTCTGGCTGAACTTACCACAGGGGGGCTGAACAATTCACTGAGTTCTGTGAAGCTGCAGAGGAAGCGTGTCAGAGGGGTCTCCATTGGTTCCAGAAGGATCACAGATGAGTTTAGGCTTATTCTTCTCAGAAGCCTTTTGCGTGACGCTGGAAAAAAAGACACATTCGTTATACGAATATGTGTTTGTTATACGTTGGAGAAAAGTTAAAATCTGCAATGTCTCCTCTATGGTTGTTCCCACACATTCAGAATCATCCCTGCTTTGTCGATGCCGTTAATAGGAGGCCTGCTTCGTGCATGTGTAAAATGGATATTTGAAAGGCTCATTATTAGGGTTTTGTATTTCTCTGTAACGTAGCAAATATATAACAAATAATGTTACTTTTTGGACCTGGAACTCAAACCATTTCCTGATGCACAAAAAAATATATTGAAATGATTCAACTGATATCATAAACGTGCAACAGTTAGTAGACTATGGGCTTGAAAGGACAACTATAAGGTGACTAGGAAGATCTTTGGTCAAAGGCAGCCCTTATAGCTAGAGAGCACATCATCCAACCCACCTCACACAAACTAAACAGATATAAACTACCATGTTTTTTTATATGCTCCGGAACAGCTTGAGAGAAAAACATTGAATGAATAGTATAGTAGGAATAGTAAAAGCGAGTGCATGTATACTGTGACTGAGGTGGAATGTAATTGAAGTATAACATCATATGGGTGGAAGAAGGAGGTGCACATTTTTACCAGGCGTAAGATACTTGCGAAGGATTGCCGTGGCCTCCATCCCCTCGTCTCGGGCGTCATCGGTGCTTCCTAGCGCGGTGACTGTCAGTGGGCAGTGAGAGGCCGGAGAGAAGAGAGGATATGGCTGCTGTCCTTCTTCGATGGTGAACCCCATTACTTCTACACGGCCGTACAGGCAGGTCAAAAGGCACTTCCCTCGGAAACACAGCGTCTGCAGCAGAGGCAATATGAAACAGTTGATTTACCATGTAATAGGCATTGACAAAATGAACTTGTTTCACCCGAATACAAAAAGTTGTGCAAGAATTTGAATGGTCACCTAAATCTAGTGCGTCTATCTCATAATGCTTTGCATACCTGAGCCTTTTGCATGACCAGCACTGCATGATTTCGGTCTTCATCTCTCTCTGCACAGTAATGAAGGGACTCTCCCTCCAAACGCCCCGAGCTCACAGTCTCTATGCCATCCGCGGACTTCTCACCATTCTCATGTGTGCTCTCGCCATTGGCACTCCATTCTTCGTCATCAGTCTCATTGTCCATTGTAACAGCCGCACTCCCGTTAGTATTTGGATATGATTTCTCACACTCGTACGGAGTGTGGGTGTTTTTCTTTGATCCAGAAATGGTCTTGGCTTTCTTTTTCAGCCTCTTCACTTTGGGTTTCTTCTTAACTGCTGCTTGGTGCTCCTTGATCAGTTTGACCATAACTGGACTGGACTTGAGCTCAGAGGAGGTCACTGGAGGTCTGCAGCGCTTGGCCTTGGTGTTCCTCCACTTGAGGGAAGCCCCATGGCTCTTTTCTTGAGCCACTTTGTTTACCTTCATGTTTCTGCAGGCAATGCTGCCGCCAATGCGCTGTCACTGAAAGGGAGAAGGGGCACGCTAGAAAGAGAAAGCAGAGAGAGATAGTTTTCAAACAGTACTTCTCTTATGATCGCCTCGTATGTTAATATCTATGTTATAACAATTTACCCCGCATCCTGATAATTACATCACAGCGTAACCTCAATAGTTGATTATTTTAACACTATGAGCACATAATAAAGCCACTTAAACAACGCAGATACACAACAGCTGCACGTTTGTTTTAAATCGAAGACAGAAGATGGTCAGGTTATTCAATGGGAGCTGTCTACTGGTAAACAATGTAACCTCAACCTCTCGATCGGCGTTATGTTGTCAACACTAGCTAAACTAGCATACAGCAGCCAGGGGAAACACTAACGATTATGTATTTCCCTAGTATAAAAAAAATCATTTACCGCAATGTCGTCACAGGCATTCACTTGCCCCCGATCCCTTTCAATGTGATTTTGTTTATGCACACTCTATTATATGAAGGGAGACCATGAGCTAGCTCTTCACACGTTTTACAGCCTAGTATGCTACAAGTTAGCCATGTGAAAGAAACAGACACGATCTTCAGATGGCCGACTACCCGTTACGCGGAGTTTATTTCCTTACAGCCGTTATTCGCTACATCTTTCGTATTTTACTGAAGGCATAGAGATGCGAAAAAAATGCTAACACGATTATACTAGAATATATTCATTCAAGCTGGCTGAAAGTGTCAATATTACTAAACAAATAGCTATTTTTATGGACAACAATAACATTTCGCAGAGTTTGTTAGTGACCAGCGTCACATCCACTTCCTTTTATAAATTGAAGGGGCCTACTCGAAACAAGGTACACATGTAGCACAACGTTAGCTACTTTGTTAATTTATTTGCACATAATTTGAAGATAAATAACGCACTTAACAAGTTAATATCAACGGTGATTGAAATTAGACTACCGTAAAAGTCTGAAATGATGCCGTCCAATGTGTAGATCGTTAAGGGAGTGTCTTTAAACATATGCGGTACGACATAACGTCGAGATCAGCGCCTAGCTAGGGGTTTGCAACAATTTAAGAACCCACCAGAGAAAAGACGTTGTAACGTCTTGAGTACATAATTACCGGTAATATGTATGCTAATATAACATATATATAGCATTTAATACTGCTCTAAAGCGAGTAGATTACCCTTTGCAAGTCAGGAAAATGTATGAATGCTCTACTTATTAAATCTTAAAATATAATATAGGCAGGGCATAACGTTTATTACAAATTATACTACTCGTCTAATATCACTTACGCCAAGTCGCTTTTAAAATGTACCCCGATTTCGTCTTAAATTATTAACGATGATTTTTGTTTTTTGGGGGGGTTATTGTTATGTTCATAACGCATCCATGTATGTTGTAGCGGTTTTCAGGGCACACGGGGTGCCTAGCAACAGCACCCCCAGCGGAGAGCCATGTCCCCCGCGGACGGCGGCCATGCGCACCGCGTGCTGACCTCCCTGAACCAGCAGAGGGCGCTAGGGCAGTTCTGCGACGCCGCCCTGCGTGTGGGAGATGGGGTGGTGCACATGGCCCACCGCAACGTCCTGGCCTGCTTCAGCAAGCTGTTTCAAGACGACCGCGTCCCCAGCAGGGAGGTCTCTCTGCACAAGTGCCCGAACGACGGGCTGGAGCTTTTGCTCAACTATGTGTACACAGGGGAGCTCGAGTTGAACGCCTTGAACCTGCAAAATGTGCAGTGTGCCGCGGCCTGCCTGTGTGTGCCGCAAGCGCTTGCACTGTGTCGGTCCTTCAGTGAAGGGTCGACAGAAACCGTGCCAGTGAAGCGCAAACGAGGAAGACCTAGGAAGAAGTCCATGCCGGTTATCCAGTCCTATTGTTCACTTAAAGAGGAAACAAGCACACATGAGCCATGCGCAGATTCGTCCAATTCCATCACCAATGACACCGCAATGACCGGTTCCCCTGCGACCACAATCACCGCCGTTACGCGCTCGGGTCGCAAGGTCAAGGGCCCTCGGCGACTGCTGGGGGAAAGCCCTGCTCTTCCACCCCCTGATAACGGCAGCACAGGAGCCCTGTGTGTCCCAGTGGAGACGACCAATCACGATGCTCCTAGTGACAGTCTAACGAGTCCTGTCCAGTCTAACAGAGAAACACAGGTGGATTATGTCATGATCACTTGCACCTTTGTTTGATGCATAAGAGCTGTTGCTATTGTACAATGAGTCATCATCAGCAATGTATCGTAGTTTTTCAGTTTGTAATTGATGCAATTGATTATGAACGTGTGTTTGTGTGGCGCACTGTTGTTCCAGATGGCCTTCAAGGACACCCAGGGACATGATGTGAGTCAGGAGGAGGCGGAGGACGAGGACAGCGGCGGCGCTTTTGAAGTTGACGAAGACTCGGACGAGGAATACATCCCCGCCGCCGAGCCGAGCTCAGTCCCACCGTCGAGTCGAAGGAATAAAGTCAACAGGAAGGCGGAGAAAAAAGAGAACGGCGAGGCCACGGAGGACGACCCCAAAAAGGCATCTGTGCAGTGTCCCGTTTGCAACAAGACCTTTCGCAGTAAATACTATCTAAAGGTTCACAACAGGTATGGGGGTTGGGTCACAGATTGATATCATCTGCGTTGTGCGTGTTTTAGCGTGTTGTTGTGTATTGATTTGACTCTGTCCTGGTTGTAGGCGCCACACAGGCGAAAAGCCATTTGTGTGCAGTAAGTGTGGGAGGCGGTACTTCAGGAAAGAGAACCTTCTGGAACACGAGGCCAGAAACTGCTCCAAAGTGGTGGTGAGTGACCGCATGCTGAAGATTGCAGAGCTGTAAGCATTTGCAATTCAAAAAAGGTTTTTTATGCGGAAAACAGGATGGATGATTTTCATCTCATTGGCTCTCTGTCTTGTCTCTCTTTTGCATAAGCGCAAACAAACTAATGCAAATTTTAAGTAAACGCATCTGTGTGTCTGAGCCTCTCAGACACACAGATGTAAATTTGATTGTTGTGTGTGTGTGTGTGTGTGTGTGTGTACACTAAACGTATAGCTCCCCTAGCTTTAAACAGAATTGCATATTGTATAGATTAGGGTTATGTTGTTAAGACATTTTAACAACCTAACAATTTATCTTGATGTTATTCATTTTGTTTTCTGGTTATTTTGCAGACATATCCTTGCACAATATGCACCTCAGTATTCAAGAGAAAGCAGGAATTGCGTTTACACATTATCTCCCATACAGGAGACATGCCCAATAAGGTATCAACACCTATTGATTATTATAACATTGATCATTAAATACTTTATATTACGTTTTATAAATATGTTTAGAAATAAAACAACCAAACTTTTGGCACCTGATTCAAACAAAATCTGCATATCCATTCCAGTGTACGTCATGCACTGAGCAGTTTATGCACAAGAGGGATCTGACGATGCACATGATCAAGATTCATGGCTTCCCAAAACCACATGCAGTAAGTTTTATCTCAAATGTATTCACCTTATTATTCACATTACGGTCTAACTTTGCATTTTGAATTTGGGTTGATTATCACATGAAAGCAGAGAATACCCTGAGGCACTTTGTTTTGCTCATGTTGTATGAATATTCTTCCCACAGTGCACTCAGTGCACCAAGTGCTTCCTGACGCGCACAGAGCTGCGCGTGCATGAGGCCGCCAAGCACCGCGGGGAGAAGCCCTTCGTGTGCGAGGAGTGCGCTCATCGCGCCTCCAGCCGGAACGGCCTTCAGATGCACATCAAAGCTATTCACAGGTGCTGTATATATATATATGTGTATGTATGTATGTATGTATGTATGTATGTATGTATGTGTGTGTAAGTATAAATAAAATAAATCATACATTTTTGTTTCTATTTCCTTGTCCTGTGTTCTGGCTGATAATCAGTCTCTGCTACGTTACAGGAATGAGCGTCCCTTCGTGTGTAACCACTGTGGCCATGCGTTCACCCAGAAGACCAACCTGAGCATGCATTTGCGTGTGCACACTGGTGAACGACCTTACCAGTGCCATCTCTGTGGCAAGACCTTCAGGACACAAGGTAATGACTGGGCTTCTAATATTGACAACTTTAACTCTCTACTCAAAAATCCAATGAAAAAAATCCAATGCAGATTGAAAAATAACTTCCTGTTTGAAAATGTCTCAGCTGGACAGATGATCCTTGAAAGCTTGAACCTCAAAGCTTTGTTGGTAGATAAATAGAGAACAGATTTGTGTCTTCTGTCTAGCTAAAATGTATACTATGTATTATTAATTATAATAATATATAATATTAATGTATATATATATATAATATTAAGTTGTTATGGTTACCTAAGGTGATTCCATACAGATCAGTCATAAAAACAACCCCAAAAGAGAACCACCCTCACAATGATCCATGTACAGCAACAAGACATTTTGGCTAATGTATACATGTATACATTACTTTGTGTGTGTCTTTGTGATATTAGCCAGTCTAGACAAGCACAACCGAACACACACTGGTGAACGGCCCTTCAGCTGTGAGTTCTGCGAGCAGCGCTTCACAGAGAAAGGTCCACTTGTTCGCCACGTCGCTAGCAAGCACCAAGAGGGGCGTCCCCACTGTTGTCACATATGTGGCAAAACCTTTAAAGGTAGTATATCACACCAAGTATATCACACCCACATATTTGGCACACAAAATAAGATCTGTAACTATTACTATTATGTATTTCACACTAATATACATCTTTGCCAATTTATCATCCGTTCAATTCAAATCAAAACATATTTTTCTTGTGTCATTTGTACTTTCTACAGCCTTGGAACAGCTGCGAGTTCACCTGCGGCGTCATAAGGGCATGAGGAAGTTTGAGTGTAACAACTGCGGCTACAAGTTCACCCGGCAGGTAGGTTTGTGAACAACAAATGCACATTTCAACCTATAAGGCACCACTGTTCCCAATGGCCACACGGCTTGACACAAACACATGTACTTAATTTACATAAGGCTCACTTGCGGCGCCACAGTCTCATCCACAAACGCACCGAGAACTACAACCCCAAGCAGAGGAAGCTGAGGAACGTCATCATAGAGGGCCAGAGCGAGGGCGAAGCCACGCAGGCCAACGAGACGTTGACACTGTGCACCGGGCAGGGCTCGCTCCCCGAGGCCCTGGCCATCCAGGAAGCTCCAAGCCATCCTTTGTCCGTGGCGGGCCACAGCCTGGATCCAGCCGGCTTCGTGCCCGCGGTGATGCAGGCGGCCGATCCGGTGGTGATGGAAGATGCGGTGTCCAGTAAGACCCTGCAGGGAGGGGAGAAGGCTCCGGCAGGGAGCATCGTCACCGTCTCGGCGGGCTTGCAGCAGGGTCAGCTGGAGCCTGGCTTGTATCCCACAGCGGGGGTGGAGGAGATGGCAGAGCACCCACCAGTACCAGAGAGTGAGTGCTGAAGAAGGAGACAAAAGACTGACGTGCTCATGATCAACAAAGCCTTAAGGGGAAGGTCCCTCCCTCATCTTCAAGTTCCTTAAAAGTGTGGTTGAAAAGTATTTTGTATGAATTGACGCATGTATTATCATAAACAAGAGTTGAAACACTGAATCAAATCTTTTGATATTTGGGAGTTGACATGTCTATGAGGGAAATGTCTTTTTAAGTAGAAGAAAACAAACCATATATAGGCATTGAAAGACAACATAGGAGAAGCATAGGGAGCAAACTCTACGGTGGAACAAGAATGGTTGAGTATGACGACAATTATCTTATCGGCTGCTGCAAAATGATTGGTCAAGGTCAGTGAACATAAAGTACACATCATGCACATTCAAAAACAAAAAAAATCCTAGAGCACACGGAGGCTTTTACTTAGGTTTGTTCAAATACAACGGAAATATGCACTCGTTTTAGTACACAACAGACCATTCATTTTATTTGTGTAAACTGACTGTCCAAAGCAGCAAAACAGACGTAAAGCAGCACACTACACAGACTCCTGCCTGCAGTTTTATTTCGGAAAAGCTACACCATTAGGGACACAAATGTTATACCAACACATTACATTTGGGGACCGTATGAGATATATATATATATATAAAATTGCTTCAACAATACTAATATATGTATGAAAACCACAAAATCTATGAATAAAGTGTTTCTTTGAAAGACTAAAGCAAAATATTTTACATAAACAAATTGAGAGATTTGTAGCATTTCCAGTTGTGATTGAAGAGTCACCACCACCACAAACCACTGCTGGGTTGCAACTAATAAAACAATACAAAAACATAAATATATTAGAAAAAGAAAACATTCTAAAATAAACGTTTCCATGCACAATAGGGCAACCTGGGAGATTTAGACCGCTAACTTTAAATCAAGATGTCTAGTTTTTTCTAGGTTTCACACGTGACAAAAATTCTAATAATTAACGTGCCATTTGTTAGCTAATTACCAACACAGTAAATATGTTCTGATCTCAAGGGTCAGCCACCTTCATAGGTCAACCAAGAAAAGTGTTGTACTTGCAATTAAAACTCACCAGCTTGTAAACAGCTAAAAGGTGCAACACTAATGACAGAGGGAGACGGTGTGGAGTCTACATAATCCTCACAAATTAGAGTACGTGGACCTGGGATTATTGTTCACTTATACCATGGCCTGGGTGAATACTCGATTCTGATTGGCTGGAGAGGTGTGCATTATTTTTTGATACATCCACGGCCATGACGCACACAGCCTTATCACCGGTCTAAAAATTAATGCACTGAATGAAACATTAGTAACTGTCAACTTGGACCGGACTCAGGGGGGGAGGGGGGGGGGGGGTGACTATGTTTAGAAAGCTTCCCCGTTGCCATGTCGTTACTAAGGTCGTCTCTATTTACCGGCGTAATAATGTAACGTCGGCATCCCATATGAATCTCATGTTAACTGACATTAGGCATTAGTCAAGACCCATATATTTCTCCGGTCATTTGCCATTTGTTTACAGGTACACACAAAGTAGTGTGAGCTAAACATTGTACTTTTGAGACAGAATTACCCCAAAATATGAATCAACACCCTAATATTTTTATTGATTAGCAAGTGGCCATGGTATAAGCAGGATAATCCACTCCAAGGTGTGCATGTATCGGGAAAAAAGAATAATGCACCTTGTCCTGGGTTATCCCTTGCATGACATTGTACTCATGCCACATTCTCCAGGACTCCAGTGCAGCCTTGACTCGTACCTTCTCCCATCTCCCGGCGAATCAGCCCGCACAGGGCACCAAGTTAAGCCTTGCGTGTTGAGCTAGGTAACAAAAAGGTAGTGACTTAAGCTTCTGGAATGTTAGCGGGTGTCAGGGATATTTATACTTGGATCACGATTGTGGTACATTTTGCACAAATTTGAAATCGGAACATTGTAACTGAAAAAACAATCAACCGCTATCAGGAAAATGGTCAGGGATGTCCTGGAAACATCGAGCCAAGTCCGTTCAATCCTTTGGTCCATCAGACATACTCATAAACGTGAGAGCTCATTGGCGACAGCAGAATAGTAGGCTGGCCGACGGCGAGGATGTCAAATGGGAAAACCTTCATAGTCCTAGTACAGCTTCAACATGGCGAAGAAGGTGAACTTACAGTTAAACCTGTTGGTGGCGCTACACATGGAACACAATAGGCTGGAGAGAGATATAGAGAAGAGTGCGTGCTTAGGGGTGGGTCTACATCTCAGCGCGCCGGGTTCACGTCATGGTTCTGGTTTTGGTTGAGATTGTTGTGGTGGTTGAGCAGGGCCTGTTGACGGTGGTGTTGCCGGTGCAGGCGGACGGCGTTTGAGTCGGGTATCTCCACAGGTTCAAAGGTGCTGGCCACCAGGGGCATGAACTGGCGGAAGATGCTGACGCTGCCGTGCCAGAAGGTGGGCTGGGGCATGTGGCCAGTGATGGCCCAGGCGTGGGTCACCGGGTCGTAGGCCTCCACCACGTCCGACAGTTCAAACGTGTTGTCGTAGCCGCCGGACACGTAGAGCTTTCCGCCCAGCACTGCCACGCTACCGCCGACGTGGACCTGGGAGAAAAAAGGTACAGCAATATTTGTTTGGAATGATTGATTTTCCTATTCAGCATCCATTAAATGCAAAGTTTGTTTTCTTTGTTACAAAAAAGGTTGCATTTAGCAATCAGACATTTGGGTTAGAGACAGTAAACTATAGATCATAGAATAGATATAACAGATTGCCCCTTAGTAATATGTACACTTTGATTTTGGGAAGAAGCTGTGCCATTAGATGAGATGCCATTCATGACCAATGCCTGATAAATGAGACAATAATATGAATATTGATACCTGGTTCATTGGGCTGATCTTGTCCCATTCATTCTTTTTTGGATTGTAAACATCCACCTCAGCAGAGTCATCCCTGTATAAAACACACATTTGTAAGGACAACATTAAATGAAAATGTACCCTTTTGCCTTGTAGGTAGGTCATATTATTTTTCACATATTTAACAAAGTATGTCCCAAAAATTGATTCAGTATTTTACATCAAAATCAATCAATTTACACTACAACTTTATCTCACATATTGACATCTCCTCTCATGATAACATCCTATTCTAACATGCAAAACACACCACATTAGATTACGGAAATAGGATGCGCTCTGAATTCCTTGTGGTCTAAAGAGCTTTCTCCCCGTTGTGGTTATTATTTTCCTGGTGTCACCGGGTGGGGGCCTCATCCCCAAGGTCTCCCAAGGTCTCCTCACCTGATGAAGTAGATGAGGCCATCCAGTGTGGCCGTCTTGGGGGCAAAGGACCAGGGGGGCAGCTGTCCGGCGCTGACCAGGGACCAGCGGTTGGTCTGGCCGTCGTAGCCCTGGATGGCCATGGTGTCCTCCGCTGTCAGCGAGCCGATTGCGTACAGGCGCCCGTCGCAGGTGGTGGTGGAGCAGTTGTCCATGGGGTGCAGCATTGGCGGCAGGGCCTCCCAGCAGTCCAGGGCGTGGTCGTAGCGCTCGGTGCTGTCCGACGCCACCACGTACAGCTGGCCCTTCACCACGCAGGAGCTGTGGTACTCGCGGGGCTTCAGCATGGGCGACACCTCCGTCCACTCGTTCACGCTGGACTTGTAGCGCCAAACGCCGTCGTAGAGGCGGGAGCCGTCCGAGCCGCCTGGAGGACCAACGAAGAAGAAAAGAAACCCCCGTTGTAAATGGTTATCGACATAGACATATATACATAGACGCCTCATAGACTGACGCTGCCCGTTAGAGCTGACGTAGCAGCGCGGCCGCCATCTTGGAAGGGGCCCCAGTGCGTCCCCAGTGCATTCATTTCTATGGAGGAAGGCGTATCCCCAACTACAATAATAAGCATAACTCCCCGAATTTTTACCAGTTTGGTTTGTTACAAATGGCAGAGATTTATTTATGATACAGGACAAATTAATTAATTTATTTATTTTTTTAAATAATAAGAATTATTGTTCTTAATTGATCTTACTTGTTAAAGGTAATCCGACGCGATCTGGTGTCAATACTGCGCCGTAAGCTGCACAAAATACTGGCATAGCTTGCTCTCCCGTTGACTCCTATGCTAGACTAGAGTGAGGACTCCCTACCAATATGGCGGCGACGCTGGGTTACGTTCCATCACGTCATGAGGCGTCTATGTATATATGTCTATGGTTATCGATGCCAATGCGATACCTACAGCGCATTGGCATCCTTTCTTCACTGACTCGTTGGTTGACACTATAATAAAGGATGGGTTCATATGAAAGGGCTCTACGCTGCGGGACTGCTACCTTGTTAATCCAGTTTGCTCTGTTTTTGTTTGAGACTTTTAGTTGCAGCAATCACTCTGCTTTTACTTAATCAAAGCCTCAGAGCAACTTTGTGTTGTTCCTTAAACATTAGCTGGGCCAAGCAAATATATTGGAAAAACCTTTAACACAGAGGGAGATGATCATATATGTACTTCTTCTGTTGTAGCTAATTAGTCCATGGCCCATGATTGACATGTCCTCAATGGAAACAGTTTGTAAGCCCAACGAGTAGCGAGGACAGAGTGTCCTGTGTCAGTTTGCCTCTTTCACACTGCATGCAGCAAGTTGGCAACGAGAGTGTAGTTTATTTATATGCACTCGACGTGCCATTTCATAAGATGAGGGGAGCGATAAAAGCTGGAAAGCTACTGGCATATTTGGTTAATCCAGTTCTAACAAGAAGTCCTTTCTCCTGTCGTTTCAAGTTTCAGTTCAAAGGAGGAGCATTCAGAAAAGAGCCTCAGACTAAAAGCCTCACAGGCTGAACTTTTGAATCCACCCATCCTCCATTTAGAGTGAACCACCTGGATTTGCTTACAAGCACAACCTAGACTTACAGTCGGTGATACCGGCTAGCCCAGCGTGTAGATGTAAACGCGGCAAGCCGTCTACTCACCTGTGACATACATGTCGTTTCCCAAGGCTGCTATGCTGTAGCCGCCGCCCAGGTGGTCGGGGAACTCGGCCAGGTAGCGCCACTGTCCCGTCTGGGGGTTGTAACAGTCTACGGTGACCAGCTCGTCGCAGTCCTGGTCACAGCCCCCCACCACCACCAGGATCTCCGCCAGGCCCGTGGAGGAGCGCGGGCGCATGCGGTTGCAGGGCCTGTCGTGGCGGTCGTACTCGCTGGACTGGAAGCTGCGCGCTTCGCTGACCATGCGCAGGCAGGTGGGCGACAGGTAGACCAGCGGGTCGCTCTCCACGTGGGCCAGCAGGAAGAAGCGCCGCACAAACGGCAGCCGCACCTGCTGCAGGAGCTCAGGCCAGTAGTGTAGCCGCCGCTTGAGGTCGGCCTTCACCCAGCGCGTCGCGATCTGATAGGCCGTCTCCTCCTTGTCCACGCACAGCTCGTCGTCCGACACGATCTCCAGCAAACGCTTCCAGGTTAGCCGCTCAAAGTCCGTCCCCTTGGCCAGCTCCATGATGTTCTTGAGGACGTAGTGGCGGGCGCTGGACGCCAAGTCCCGGCAGGCATACGCCTCGGCAAAGTCCTGGATCTCCAGGCAGTTGGAGACATCCAGCCGCTGCTCCAGGAAGGCACAGCAGGCCTCCTTGACTGAGGGGAACTGGAAGAGGTCGGCCGTCTTCAGCAGGAGGTCCACATTGTCCTGGGTGACGGTGACCCGGCCCGTGTAGCAGAAGTCCACCAGCAGGCCCAGCAGCTCGGCCGACACCTCGTGCAGGACCACGCGGTCCATGGCGCTCTCCCGCAGCGTGCCGGCGAACATGGCCCGGAAGTAGGTGCTGGCAGCGGCCAGCACCGTGCGATGGCAGTGGAAGTCCCGGCCCTCGGCGCACAGGGTGACGTCGAAGAACTTGCGCTCGGCGCGCAGCTCGTGGATCCCCCGCAGGAGGTTGAAGGCATGCGCCGTGTCAAAGAAGGGCAGCGTGGACGGCTGCGTCTGCAGGGCAGGCTTCTCCATCTCGGATCCCCTAGTTGGGTGTCTTGCTCTCAGCTGGTGGTGTTCAGAGCACTCGTCTTGTCATCTAGGGATAGGTAGAGACGTTATACACTTACAGTCAACCATTAGAACATGTTTTGAGAGAGAGAGAGAGAGAGAGAGAGAGATCCTCAGAAGCTATCCCTTTTCATATATTGATATTTTCAAATTGTCAATTTTCCCTGACACACTCCGATATTCAGGTAGTAGACAAAGTACGAACTACTTCAACAACAAGAAACCAGAACACTAACACTAAACAGTTTTAAGCCCTACCTGAGGAGCCCCAGCAGGCCGGGTCCAAAGTAAAAGCTGTCCAGGCTCAACAACAAATGACAGCAACGTTCTCTGCTCTGGTAAATGTGACTAGCTAGCTCCTTATTCGTGTTTGAGAAATAGTGTGTGTGCTTTTGCTCAGGAGCTATAAATACACCCGCAGTGTCCATTTCCAGGCAGGGGGGCGGGGTATTTATTTTTTGGGGGGGAGAATACCTCACACACCCCCACCCCGACTATCCCCCAACCAGAACTAGTCTCTTACATGACCAGAGCCAGCTGAGCCCAGGACCAAAACACAGAGCCTCCTGTCATAATAGTCCACCAATCATCATCACATCTGTAGAAGGCAGATAACCAGAGGCTAACATGCTTATCTGAACTAAGGCTGGGCGATATGGCCAACATCTTCTGTCCCGATAGAGGTAATTTAATATCTCCATAACGATATATATCAAAATATAGCATGTTTTCTGGTAACTTAAAATAAAGAAATAGACTATATAAAATAACCACACGGTAAAGCCTATTTTTAGATACTCCTGTGTGAATTAAAT
Organism: Merluccius polli; assembly: GCA_030340625.1. Lineage (NCBI taxonomy): Eukaryota > Metazoa > Chordata > Actinopteri > Gadiformes > Merlucciidae > Merluccius > Merluccius polli. Next base: position 482,603 of record JAOPHQ010001421.1, on the reverse strand, counting down.
ACTTGACAAATGAAAAGTACTGAAAAGAGTATTTTCTCATTTGTTTCATTACTTTACTGTAATGCAGCCTTTAAAACCAGGTAAAGACAACACTTATGCCATATCACGATATTACGATATTACGATATCCAAAATCTAAGACAAAATCTAGTCATATCACAATATTCACAACGGCAAATTAGGAAGTAATTTTGCTTTAGGGCTATTAGAACATAATGAGCTAGGAAAGTACATCTGACATTTTTTTGTTGGATTGAGTTGCGACACACTATTTTATTTTGCGAATGTGATAATAAAACATAATGGACGATCACTCTGCTCCGCTGTGAGCTCCAACATATATTCAATACCACCGTATTGCTACTGCTACTGTTAGTTCAGCAATAGTAACTTTGAGTATATTTAAATTTAGTAAGGATTTTTGTGTATTCAATACCCTGCTAAAAACCTTCCACAAATAACATACTGTTCCACACAAACTCGCAGCACCTTGAGTGTGCCTTGCCTGTTGCAGATCAGTAGAGGTTACAAACGCACACAAGATCACTCTGCAGGGATTTAGGGATGATCATTCCTTCCTAAAATACACAGGCATCTCTTTACAGGGAGATTTACCCAAAGGTTGCGATCCGCTCCCTCCAGTCCTCCTCCACCTCCTGCTCCTCCTTGGTGTTCGACAGAGCAAAACATCAGCGGCATGAAGGAGAGCCTCGGCTCCACACACACATTCCACACCGGAGTTCAACAATGCAGCAGCAGCAGCAGCACACAGTCAACTCTGTGAGGCATCAAAGTGCTCTCCCCAGCCCAGACTGGGCCTCCCTGGCCCAGTGACTAGGCTGCGGTTTTCCCCCTTGCAAATACACCAGACATAGTGGATGAAACATACAGAGTAGCCTCCTCTAGCTTCTGTTGGCCATGTTGCGTTGTCCTTTTATTTGTTTGTTTTTTTGAGATTGTGAGTTTCCCCATGTAGCAATGATGATTCTTCCCCACTAATGTTTCCTCTTTCCTTTCTTGTACTTGTATTACTGGACATTCACAGACAGCGCTCTACACTACGTCCATTTTGCTCACATGTGCAACTACTTGCAAAAATGTGAAATAGAATTTGAGGGGATTAAAGTAAAAAAAAAATTTGGTTTTAATTCATATTTAATTTATTATTATTTCTTAATTTCTTTTTTTACAGTATGACTTGAGGGATGTGACATTTCAGTGATGAGCAAAAAGCCAACAGGTTTATCATTAATTCGCATGCACATATTTGTGTGCCCCTAACTTTTTAGACTTAGAGCCCTGTTTACAGATCATGACGGATTTCCCTTTCTTTAGGCTCTGTTGACGCTATAGTTAACCTCATCATCAAACACAGCAGTCACGTAATGTTCAAAGGACTTTTTTCCTCGTGTCGATACACAAATATCCACCAGGACTATTGAGCAACCTTCCAGTATGTTTACCGAGTCAGGGCCTAGAATAGCCGACAGAAACTTTACACGCTTAAAGCGGGAGGAGAGCGGATGATAAAGAAGAGCCCCCAACCTGCCCATGCCAACAAACCCCCACTCCCCCACCAACAACCCCATTCAATGCCCTTGCCCCATTTCCCCCACCACATACGGTAACAGTAGCAGTGCCCTCCCGCAAGTCCCGGGAAGTGAACTCATGTCATAACCTTCGATTTGGGTGAGGATGACCTATCCACAGAAATACGCCCTCAGAGAGGGAGAAAGCACGGTTAGTCACTGCGCTTAGTATAGTTTTATGTCAACTCTCAAGAAATGCTTGATCATGTTTGTTGTGTCTGAAAATGTTCTGGATGAGGTAGGCGAGCTCCTCTAATAGGAAACAGCTGGATTCATTACGGCTTCCCATCCACGGTTGCGCAACTGCTGGTGGGGAGGAATAAAGAAATGCAAATGTTTTATGGCTTTGCTTAGAAGTTAAAATGCAAATTAAGCAAGCCATGTGGCGAACCACCCCTTATTGAGGCCGAATATAAATAACATCTTCTTAAGGATATGACCAAGAGTTCAAAATGTATACAACAACAACGACGACTTGTAATCAGCTGGCATTTTGTGAAGTACTGAAAAAAACACTGCTTAGTTCTAAACTAAACCCTAGATCCACGCCAAGTCACCACCACATAGGCACTGACCATATAGCATATGCATCTTACGTTTATTTTGTGTCTGTGAGCTAACATTGCGATGCTTGGTTACAAAACAACGGGTGTTGCCCCCTAGTTGTATGACCATGTAGCATAAATACTATTAAATGCAGAATTTAGCATTGAGCTTATCACAAAAACAACTATACTTTAAATCTCATGGTAATTACTGAAATGATATCAGTGTATTTTTTACGGTTAATAAATGGTGAGTATCGCTCAACTTTACTGGATGGTGTTGGCAATAAGCTGACCCATTGCTCTCCAAGTCCCCTAACACTGCACATGGTTGACACATGTCAACGGTTACACAGCTGCTCTCCACGCTCTCTCTCTCTCTGTGTGTTCAAGCCGCTCCTGTTGAAGTGTGCAGAGCAGAGGAGGCCATGAGACAGGAGCGGCTCCTCCTGTACTACCAGGCTTGGGAGGCCTGGCCCTAAAAAGGCAAAGACAGGCGGCTCCACGCATCACATTCCTGCTGAAGGGGGTTGATGGGAGGCATCCCAAACCAAGCAGTAGCCCACTTAGATAAGAGGGGGGTGTGTGTGTTAGTGTTGTATGGGAGCTGGCAGTAGTTGGTACATTTGTGCAACAGAGGTTTGTTGTAATACACATTTGGGGGACTTTTACCAGGTTGAAATAATGACCTTTTGGAAATTGTATTTAGAGATGGTCTGGGTTTTGCCAACATACATGATATAAAACACAATCAAATGTGTCCCACTTTACATGCAAGGCATTTCCATAGTTATTACAAGAATAACAATAACTTAGTCTTGAAAGTTGTCCATGAAGTTTCAACTACTGAACACCAAAGCTTTGTTCAATAATAACCGAGGCTATCTAAAACTTTTCCATGTGATTTCCATAGAGGCGCACCAGCTACAGGCCACACACAAAGTTATCAGTGCTGCGGTAACGGCATGAGATCATCTTCAGCAACTTTACCGCTTCACCAGACACATCGGTCAACGTTTGATTTGAATACACAGATAATCACACATTGAATAGAGGTGTCCGACGTGTGGATATAACGATCAATGCAGAATTAAAGTGAATATTGCTGAAACCCATGAGAGTACGCCAGCAGGTCGCTAGCCTGCCGGTACATTAGAGACACTAACGGCAGCCTGGGAGCCGTTGGCCCTCGTCGCACCGAGGAGTCTACCACTACGGTTTTCGGGGTGAAACATGGCAAACAGCGCTTTCTGGTCTACTTACCGATAGCCAAGTCGTTGCCGATATGAAGATATGTATTAAGTCGCTTATATTTAATGGTATAGTCGCCTCTAGGACTGGAAATGTAACTTTGATGCTGCCGGACTCCGCGGGTTTTCCTGCGCCATGATTCCGCTCGCTGTAACATTTGACACATCAGGATCCGAGCCTCCTGATTGGACAGGCTGTGGGCGGAGTGACGTCAGCACCGTGGGTTTGGTGCCTCGGTGTGATTGGGCCACTCTGTGTACCACGTGTCTCCTGGGTTGGTTTAAGGCTAGTGATAGGAAAATTAATCAGAAATACACAAATAAAAACACTGAAAATGCTAACCCAATACCAATGTGTAAGTTTGCAAGTGATAGTTGAATATACTCATGTTTAAATACATATAGGCTACAAAATACAATTAAGTCAAATTAAGAAAAGTGACGTAGTGTGGACAGTGACATGATTGTGTGTGTATATCAATAATCTATCGTCTTTATCTGTGGAGAGAGAGAGAGAGAGAGAGGAGAGGGAGGGAGGGAGAGGGGGAGAGAGTGTTAAGTGTTATGCCATATGGTTTCTGGATCCCAGATGCGGAAGACAAAGGGTGGGTAGGTAGAGCACGGTTTATTGTGGAATCACAATAGCAAAACAAAAACGCGATGAAGGTTGAAGCAGAAGCGGGTAGGCAAGGTAGGTGGATGGCTGGAGACTCCGAGGACGAGAACCGCTCCCAGGTGAGAGGTTGAGGTCTGGGGAAGAGGGTAGTACACGGTAAGAATCCAACGGGGAAAAAACACGAAAAGGAGCAAAAACAGAATGCGATTAGCAAAGCTTAGGGCGAGACACTAGTACCGTGTGTGACGGAATACTCTGGCGCTGGAGGGACGTTTGCCCCAGCCTTATAACGGGATCCCAATTGGGAGCAGGTGTCCCATGATTGGCCCACCAGGGGCAACACACAACACAGGGGAAAAACACACACACCAAAAAACTCCCCTTGTGCAAACACACACTGTCACACACTGTCACAGCAGACTGTGACAGAGAGAGAGCGAGAGAGACAAAGAGAGCGAGACACACACACACACACACACACACACACACACACATATATATATATATATATATATATATATATATATATATATATATATATATATATATATATATATATATATATATATATAGTTTCAAATAAGTGTCTTTAATATTTAATCGCTTCAACATTTTCTCATACTCTCTGAGAACTTCTCATAAGTTTGCTCATTAATTTGTGATCCCATCTGTCTGCGAGCATGCATTGGAATGAAGAGCCAAAGTCCCTCTTCTAATTAAGACTTGGACTCAATCCAGTAATCTTCAAAATGTACCAAAATGTGCCCCAAAGACCCTCTGAAAATAAAAATAATAAACTACACAAAAAAATGTGTTTAGATTCTGTCTGCGCATTAATAAGAATCTACAAAACACAAAACTCAATGGCAAGTCACGACTCCAAACTCCCAGACGCACAGACGTGTCAAAAACATTATTTCACCCCCTGGCAGGGTTTTGATAGGTGCTAAAGGCATTTTACTTTAGTGTGTACTGCAGCATAATGAAAAACAAACTGTCAAATGGAGAATGGCAGGTTAGTTAGTGTTAAACCCCGGTTTTGCAATTGTGCTTATTGAACATTGTCATTTAACATGAAAAAGTGCGGAGGAACATATAAAGCTTAGTGTCTCAGTCTCACTGCGCAGTATCAAAAGCCAAGGAATCCTCCAAAACAGTCCTCAGTCCATGTTTAATTCAGGACACAAATTCAGCACACAAAAAAGGGGTCTTTAATCAGTCTTTACCTTTGCCCCTCTTCCAGGAGAGAGAAAAACCCAAGAACGGTATAACAAAGAAAGGTTTGTCTGGCATGTAGAAAAAAATAGACAGAGGAAGTTGAATGAATGACCAATTGCAAAGCAATTAAAAGTTGGCCTTTGGTTGAACTTGTCTTGACCTTGTCATATCCCTCAGGCTGGGGGATGTGGAAACGCTAACAGGCAACTCTTGCTGGGGTCAAATTGACATTGTGAAACTGCTGCCAAATCAAATACCGTAGAGGTTTGAACAATGCTCTGTAGGAGAGAAGATTACATTTTTAAACATATTTCAAAATGTACATTCAATTAGTCTAAATGTACACACACAAACACAATATAACATCATATAAAATCATATTATATTCATAATCTAAAATAAAATGATATTGTATTGTATAATATCATATCATATAATATTACATATGTGTCTCAAAAAAGTCTAACTACCGGTATGCTCCAAGACTCAAGGCTTTCTTTCCGGCTCAAATATATTTAGTTAGAAAGGAAAACAACATGTTTTGTCCACTAGAGGGAGACGTTTTCTATCTTTGGGCTCATGACATGTCTTCCAAAAAGTAGCCTACTACTTCCACAAAACTCACACCATTCTTAACAGTTTGGGATGACAAGAAGAAAGGCAGTTGAAATATGTTTCAACAATTAACATTATCAAAGATAGCCAGCGAAAAAATAATGGAATTTATCAGTGGATCATTTCACCGTTTGTATATAAAGTGATGTGGTTTTTATCTTGAGATCATTTGTTTGTTTTGTTTCCTTCAAAGATGTACAGTTAAAGTCTATACACATGTGAGGACTCCTTTAACACATGGTGTGATTTGTATTTCATGAACAGTTTTACTATAGAGGTTTGTAAGGGACAGAAGCGTGACGTCAATTGCTATTATCAACCTGTTGGCACGCATAAAACCCTTTTTCCGGTTTTCCTTATAGCTGGTATTGACTTTCCTTTCACACTCCTCTATCCTCTATTCATTCACATTCTGCAGTAGTCTAATTTTTTAAAATCTGTGTAATTTTGTATGACTATGGCTAAACAACCAAATACACTGAATATTTAAAGGGGCTGTAGACAATTTTTCAACTTTTCCCACCCTAGCATTTTTCCAAGTGGTTTTATTTTTGCGACGCTGTCGCAAAGAATCGGATCGGATCGTTTTCCGTTTCCTCAGAGCCTAGCAACCACTAACAACACAAGACACGCACACGCATATGTTTAGAAATCTCCATGAACGAAACGATCAACACTTTGGAAATAAGAAAGAAAGAAGCATGTTCACTGAGGAGGTCAAGTGAAATTGGCATCATTTTATTTGGGAACAGGCAAAAGCTATTGTAATAATGTGCATTGCATAGTAATACCATAGTTTGAGTATTGCTTCACACAAACAAGTAAAACATTAGGAGGAAAACCGTGAGTTTATTCATTCATTTACAGCGGTTTCACTCCTATAGTCCGTTTGCTTTGCACCGAATCAGGGACTACTAATTTGTTACAATGTTGCACCCTGGTTCAGTTTTTTTTCACACAGCAATATTAAAAAACGGACCAAAATTGGTAAACAAATGCCATGTGCTAGCCAGAATTTTCGGGCGGGAATTTCATCACTATCTTCTGAAACGAACAACGCATCGAAAATGGAGCAAACTCACAAGCTCATTGCAGTTGTCGTGATTCTGTGGTTGATAAACCAACGTAATCAGTACGAGTATCACACTCACTTTGAACGTGAATCTAGACTTTGTTTCGAAAATAATGTGTTGCATTTTGTATGAAGACGCGCCGCTTCGAGACACTTCAGTAGGAGAAGCTTTAAATAATGCATACAGTGACATATTCACCCAACAATTTCTATTCCTATGCCAACCCACTCGTCATCCATTGCATTTCGGTCCGTTGGGGCGGATTGCATTCTCACTGCAAAGGACCCGCTCCAGAGTGCGCTTGTTTTAGTCCGCACCCTCGTGCGATGGCTGTGTTCACATCTGTCCAAACAAACCGAACTTGGGGTAGAAATGCTCCAAACGAACTTGGTGTGAAAGCACCCTTAGTCTATAATGGAGACATGAAAGCAGATACACATTCTTTAGTATGTGTTAAGTGAACTGGGTTTGTAGTCTGACTGGATCGCCTGAGGTTTATTCAGGTAGTATACTCAATGCAACTACAACGTAGCGTACGCAGACATAAGTAGTGTCATCAGATTGGCTTTACTTCAGTTGTTCCACCGTCCGCCATTTCCACTACTGGAGATAGCTAATGGTGATAGCTACCGATAGCTACCGGGTAAACAAAAGCGCTATTCCTCCTGGTTTGGTTGCACAGGCAATGGTTGGCGCGTTTTCTTTGTGCCGTAAAGTGAGCCTTAATTTTTCTGGGAGATCGTACCCGGTGGCAGACAGAGCTGCATAGTGAAAACGAGGCTCATAGGGAAGCTAAGGGAACCAATCTAAACGCTGATGGTGTCATTATTCTGTAGCCACTGTGCAATCAACATTTACTTCATATTGATACGATAAAGCAATAAAGGTAGTCTACAGCACCTTTAATCAAATAAGAATTTGTGCACTACTACATCCTCCACATCCAATACAATATTTTAACAGTATAAGTTTCAGATGTGTCCTCTGGTATACGTTCTTTTAAGGGCATTTTTAAGATTGCTAGCACAGTTAGTCTGTAAATTATGGATGAGAGACAGTACTTTGAATGTCAATACATAACCCTTTCTCAGAAGAAAGTGGGCAATGAAACAGAAATAGAAGTTGAAAGAAGTGGACAGACATAAGCTCAGACAAGAGGACTTTGTGAAGGCTGGAAACAGTATTGCGATGCGGCATGACAAGGACAAGGAGAGGAAATAGGTTGGATCTTTTCTGCAGGAGTCAGGGCATATTTTAGCTGTCTTGTTTGTCTCTTGAGCCTTTTAGGCATCAGAAAAACAAACTTAACTCTTTGTTAGGTAAAAAACATATTTCCTTTGGCTTATATCCCATAACAAGCCTTCCTGTTGTTCTCTATGCTAACATACGTTATTTATGCAGCGAAGAACGATAATGAATAATAAAAAATGCTTGCTCAGCAAAAACCTCCCTAGTTAAGTCAAGGTTACTTTTTGCCAAGGTGTTTGAATGAATTATGTATTAATATGATTAGGCTATTGAACAGCCACCATTGCAATACTATTCAACTGGGCTACTCACAAACTGGTCCTGCTTTGTTGCTCTCTCTCTCTCTCTCTCTCTAAATGTGTATTTTCTAGAACCCAAACTAAATTACCTTCTTTGGCTAAATTACCTTCTTCTTTTCTTTTTTTTACTCATTTCTTTTGTTGTTGTTGAAAAATCTCTGTAAAAAATAGGCAAATAATAGGCATCCAAACAGGCATCCCATTTTCATGACTTGTTTTCTAATGTATGACTTCATTTCTGCACCAGTGAATTTTCCCATGAGCATCACCACAAACATTCAACAGTAAATTATTATGTTCCAGTGTGCGTCTCCACTGAATGCAGAAAACACACACATCCCTTGTGATATTGTGTGATATTGTGTGAGTATATCATATCAGGTGTTGTGGTATTGGGGTTGCTCCACAGGAAGGGGAATTGCAGGTGGTTAGATTAGAAGAATGGGGAGGGGACCATATATCAGCAGCAGAGCCCAGGACACGCAGCGGTCCTCCCCATACTAGTAGGTGGTCATGATGTCACTAGTGTTTGTTGTTCCATGCTGCCACAGAGAGAGACCTCTTCCACTGCTAATATAGGCCCCATACAATGGTGCAAAGACCATCTTTCAATCAGGGATCATTTCTGCTGCCTTTCTATTTACCCCCCCTGCGTTGACTTGTCAAGCCAGGGTTTTGCTGCTTGTTATTTCCCTGACTTGCTCATGTAAATGCACATGGTTAATGCCAAATTACACATCCAGGCCATATCTGTGATGCTGTGATAGTTTTTCCCTTTCTCCTCCCATAAGGTTCAGCACCATCAAAAGCAGCATAACAGTAATATATACTTTGTCAACATATACTATGTCAATTTTATTATTATTATTATTATTATTATTATTATTATTGTTATTATATGCTATGCAAAACACAAATATCTTTCATATAGCTAATTTGTTTTGGCTGTGTTGTGCTTATACTATTTCCCACTACCCAGTCTTTGGTGAGACTTATTTTTTCTGATGTATTCACTAGGGAAAAACAGCTAAGCTAGTGTCTCTTTATTGAGATTAATAATTCCTGGGGCCTGGCGATCATCAGGCCCTGGCTACATAATAATCAACAGCATAATGGAATCGCATCACCGGCAGATGAGTGGGCCACTTCTTAAGGATATTACCTCATGCTGGCCCGTCTGAGTGCCCGCTGAGGGAAAATATAAAATGAAAATTTGTGAAGACCTCCCCTTTATCTTTATGTATCTGCAATATATTGGCCGTATATCTCCTCTTCCCTCTCTTAGATAGAATATGACAAAAAAGAGTTAATGGATTGTCTGGAGCCCATCATCATCAAAGTTCAGATGTGGAACATTAGCATCCATTTTCTCCTCCGCCAAACATATTATTTGGAGATTCCTAGACAGCGTTTTCCCAAGCATCAGCAAAGTGTTTCCTCTGGTTTCCAAACCGCATCTATCATAATCACACTCCTCGCTTTCACCCAAGGTAAAAGAGAAAGAACAAAAAAAAGCAAGAATAACTTTCTTCCCACTGCTGGAGACTCACACACCCATCCATCCTCTGCCTTCGTCCCTCCTAACACGACACAATTAATCATGCTGTCAGCCAATGTATGCACCGGCGCTGGGGATGGCCCTAGGTAACCAGACACACAGAGATAGTAGAGGAGGTTAACCGCTCCATCGTCGCATGCAAACGTGCACATTCAAATTTACATTTCATTATCTCTACCAATGGAGGTGGGCGGGGGGAGGTGCATGTGTCACAACTCGCCCATGGGTCTGTCGGCACCGAGAGCTGTTTTAGTTGAAGCATTGGAAGCTATGCTATCCAATACCTCCATAGTTCTAGTTATTCAAATTCTAGCATGTGTGGGTGGACATCCCAAAATTCCCCTATGTGTGTGTCGTTCTTCGAGGTTACCTGTCCAAGTCAACTTGTGTTCCAGGTGAGAATAGAACAGGCTTGATCTAAATTGATTATTCATGCATCAAGCTAATAATAAATCCATAAAATTAGACTAAGACATTAGACACTAGACAACACACATTGTGATCCTGACACATTAGGGAAAATGCTGGGCTCACTCCCTGGCCTTTTATGACTCAGGTAGTAAAAAAGCTATCAGACAGTATAGCTGCCTGGACTAACAGTGGGTTTAACCATAATGTTGACACTGCATTCTCAAGATGCTCTCAAGGCTGTAGCGATCAAAATCACTGAAGAACAGAAATCTATATTTATGCATTTTAATCCCCTGCCTTATTTATCTCCCACTGGCTTCATGGTTGATCGCCCAGCATCAGCCCTCGGAATCAATCCTACGCTTCTCTATTTTCAGACAATGGCACATGGGTATAACAGGGCATGTCAGTGGGTTCACCAGGAATTCTTCCCCCATTTGGAGAGCACCGCAGGATGAAGCTTATGAAGAGGAAGGGCCGTTCGCGAATGACAGCCATGTCCCCGCCAGCTAATCCGCTCAGTTTCTTTGGGGTAGGCTAATGGTAGCCCATCTGAATAAATAAACAAATAAATACAAATAAGATATTGAAACCGTAGGTGTTCTTTGCAGCAGCCGGTTTCCTTTCCAGCAGAGATTGGCTTTACCTCCTTTCCACCAAAGGCGCTTAAATTGTGGGGGCTTTCCAGCCTCCTGTCTCCAGTAAGCGGCAGCTGTGTTATTATGGGATGGAGATCACTGAGCATGAGGTGGGGGCCGAAGACAAGCTCAACCGATCATTGGGTATTCCTACCAGGGGGATCTGATATCGGCTTAAAACTTGCAGAGGGTGTGTGTGTGTGTGTGTGTGGTGTGTGTATGTGTGTGGGTGGGCAGGTGGGGGGTAGGTCTTCATTAAATTTGATTTAAAATACACTGAAGAGAGTAAGTGCCGCTGTGAAAACTCCTCATGCAGTCCTTTATTTCGCTGAAGAAGGCCTGGCTATGACAGCACAATATAAAGCCTTCATCCAGTGGAAAAACAAATCAAATATCCAGGGTATCTGAGTTTTATCGTGTTTCAAAAACAAACCGGGGGCCATCCTGAGCTCGATTACCAGATATGTAATTAATTTGTTGACAAGCATTCATCTAAATTGAAAGGAAAAGTGTTTTTGATGATGGGGACAACACTGAAGGCTGTGTTTATACACACAAAAACAGATCTCACGCTCCTGCTTCACAGGCAAAACATCACATCATTCTGCCCGGCTGATTTCATGCTCTGCCAAGCTTAGATTAGACACAATATTATTAGGTAGGAAGGCACACCAACATCACTGAGTGGGAATGAACCTCTGCAGACGCTCTAGATGGCTCACATTCTGCTGCCTCTTCTGGTGGCACGGTTTCCGGTTTGAGTATATTGTTTTTATTGTTTTGATTACGATTTGATTTTTTTTTTATGTGTGGGGTACGAGTTCCACTTCCTAAAAGACCTTATGCCTTAGGCCTATGCATTTCACCCACTTACTTTAAAGGATCATACCGATCTGGGTGTTTAAACCATCGTAACCGTGTCTACTGGCATCTGTTACCAATATTATCTATCAAAATGAATTTGTTGTGCAGATTCTGCCGAAGAGCAGTTAGCCCTCACCGCAAATGTAAATAATAGCAATAGCACTTCTGTCTTTTGGACTCAATGCACCTAAGTGCTAATGCTATTGTTCACATTGGTAAACTAAAACAAAACGTAGCTTACACTGAATGCTCTCAGAATCGGCACAACAAAGTAAGCTAATGACAAATTATATTGGTTCCGGAGGTGTTAGCGAAGCCAGGAGAGTTGGTTATGATGGTTTAAACACCCAGACCAATATTGTCCTTTAACGTTTGTGTACTTAATTGGTGTGGTTGCCAAGAGAATACATTGACTTAAAAATGTATTCAAAGTCCATGTTTATTGAATGTGGAATCAATAAGAGGATTTGGGGACAAGGCCAATTTGTGTACAAATTGGACTTGGATTAATAAATCCTTCTTGTTGTCTTTGATTCCTGTGGATTTTACATAACATTAAATCGGTTTAGTTGCCGTGGCTACAGGTGCCATGTCTGAACTGAAAAGAATGAGCAGGATCTCATTTACTATTTAATCTCCTGAAAGCATTTCTGTATTTCCTGCATCTGTTAAACTAACGACCCAATGCATTCTAAACCACACACTTAGCGGTCATCCACCCAACCAGCTGGGGCAGAGGGCCATGGGAGTGTGTCTGATAGGATCCTAGAGATAAATATGGCATCCTGGTGAACCTTTCCTCCATACCAACTATCCAGGTAAGAGCTATGTCACTGGGGAATGATGACTGTTTAAAGTCACTGTTTACGATTACGATTGCACTGGCTCTAGGCTAGAATCACATACATTGTGTATGTATTGTATGCTATGAAATGGCGTTGGCGGGATCTTGGTTGTGCATCATTATGATGAAAAGCACCGCTGATAATAGATTGTAGATTTTATTTTGAGGTCAAAATAGAAGTGAAGTCATATGACAAAACTGTTTTATTTGCAAATCCCTGTCATTTCTATATCATTCAGCAAACAGGGATAGTTAATGTTAAGTAAAGATGATTTCCTCATTAAATTCCCCCCAGATTGTTTTCACAGGAATTTATCGTCTCTTAGATTGATTCTATACACACTCGATTTTCCAAATTAAGGTTTTGAATATGGTCTGTGCTATATCTGCTGATACGGCAAACTGATTTTTACACTTCTGCGTTGAAAATACTTAATTAATCATGTGACTCACTATCCCGGATTGTGCAAAAAATATTTAAAAGCATTGCCACACTTTGTTTTTACATCTGACGTTTGTATTTCAAAAAAATAAAGGCTCTACTTTTTTTATGTTCCAAAAAACGAGCACTTCAGCGGTTTAGTTTGTTCATCAGCAGCTTCCTCACGTGTTGGAAAAGAGACTCATTAAAACAGTCTCTTGTCTCGCGGTTCTCTTGTCTTTACTCTGTGTCAACGTATGACACTGCTTCAGGTTGCAATTACAAAGAGCCATCCTTTCCCCGCCCTTCCTTTAACTCTCTCTCTATTTTACCATTAAAACGAAATAGGTCAGAAACACCACAGGTGTTCCTCGTCTTCATTTTGGCTTCCAGATGTAAAGAATGTCCTTTCATATTCTCTCTTTCTCTTCCACACGCACACGTGGTCGTTCTTTTTCAAGACTTGAATTTGCATTGTAGTAGACGTTAAGTGTGTGTGGCGACACTGCAGCGTTCCTATGGCTTACCAGATGAAGCTGGATGCTATGCAGACGAGGTGGAGGTGTGATGCAGGTATGTCGCTATGTCAGGGCGTGGGTGAGATTCCCTCTTCAACTTGTTATCAGTCTTTATGTGCCAGCTGAGGTCAGTCTCAAATAGTGCAGGCTTGCTTGCGGGGACATTCCGGTTATCTTGGCAGAGGTCATGGCTCAGTGCACATTTGAACCTGGACACAGAAAATATGGAATCAAAAATATGCTGATGGTCTCAACCCACATCAGCGGTTAATGTCACCCTCATTCATCAGAGTGGCACTTCGTTATTGAAATAACATATTGTGGATGACTTGGGGATTCGTTTTTGTTTTGTTTTGGCCCTTCGAGGACTCTGGAAACAGTTAGCTTGTATTCAGATGTAAAAACCCAAAGGCTTTGTGTTTTATCCGTTGGCAGGTTCATTTGTTCGCAGATCATCAGCTGTGTCGTAGCTGGGGAGCATCGCTTGCTCAAAACACAACACTACACAACACAGACACATATACACACAGTTTATGGCCCCGTGTAGCTAATGAGCTTAAAAACGAGTCAAAATAGAACTATATTTTTTCCTCATAGCCCCACAGCTGAGTTGAGAAACCTGTGATTAATGCATTGTGACAAAGACGTACACACACAAACACACATGCACACGCATGCACACACACACACACACACACACACACACACACACACACACACACACACACACACACACACACACACACACACACACACACACAATGGCACACTTGATGCACATGGTACTATATCACCCCTTCGGGACAAGTTTGGAAGTGCCGATGTTGATTAGCATATCTTTGAGTGGGCCAAGTCTTTGTCATGCGTTTGCCACTCTGAATCAAGTTCAACATCCGCAGCCACCGGGCTGTCACCGCGGAAAGATTTGCCACGGATGAAGTTGATTTGCATATCAAACCGAGGACCTCATGTGGCCCAACCTCCTCATTTGCTCAGAAAAATATGCCCACACCTGCTTCAACATGATCAGTAAGACCCCTCTTCCCCATCTCCCCACCATAACCCCTCATTCATTTATAGATTGTGGGTTGCAGAAGCGTAAAAAAATCTTTAACAGAAATGTGCTGGTTTGTTGGTTAGTGTGACTAACTGAACGAGCTGATGTGCGCTCCGCAGTGGTCCTAATTACCACATTAATTTACCATTAGCGCGCACACGACTATGTGTTTTTTCTCTCCCCAGTAAAGCAGCGTGGCGCACTGGAGCTCTAAATTATTCAGAGATGGTATACGACTTGTATTCTTTCTGTGACTCCATGAATAATTAACAGTATAGGGAGACTAGCCTGGACAATTAAATGTAAAGGGGTTAATCAATGTTTAATTCTGCCAAACATATGAATGAGGCCATTCAAAAAGCGAGGATCATGAATGTCTGCAAATTGTTCTATATTACATCCTCTATGGAAATTGATGTTTGTTTTCCCAAGTTAGTATGTTGTTGTGAGTATGTATCCATCCACACGGAACATAAGCCCCAAAGATGCGATGAGTATGTGAGAAATAATGCAATCGAAACAGGTCAGTCGCTCTTATGGATCCGGAGCTGAAAGTGCAGCGATCGATAACAATAGAACGTAGACCCGTCTCAACGGTATACAGCGCCTCCGAGCCACTCAGCGCCAGCAGCCAATGAAGAGATTTGACGCTTTCATTGGACTCCCTATGGCGTGAGCCGATACATTCACACACCAGTAGCGCAGCGGCGCCGGAACGAGCTTGAAAGTGGGGGTGCAAAAAAAAAAAAAAAAGGATCTGGTTTCGGGCTGGGGTCCCCGAGACAATTTAGAAAATTCCAGAGGCCAACTAGCATTCACGCACGTTTTCACATGGGATATTACGATATAAGATAATAATAATAAAAAAAGTCTAACAAACTAAAACTGTCATTATGTTAGGTGCGTGGTTAGGTGCTGCAGTGATTTTCGGGTGGTTTCATTCAAGCTGATTGGACTGCAAGTAGAGTGATTTAGTCTATGCTACAAGTTCTAAATTAATAATCTGCTAAAATAAACTGCGCCTGATATTGACAGACACAGACACACCAGCATAACCTGAATTATAAACATAAAAAACGACACTAGAATTAGTTACCCAACTCAACTGTGCCTGTTCCCTTTGTGTTTGACTGTAATCAATACATTAATTATTGAAAATCCTTTCCCACCACATCCACATCATCTTGTTTCTCGTGTCTTTCATGTGATTTCACACCTGGTCTGACTGTATTTGGAACCTCACACCTGCTAGCCTAATAACAGACAGCCTACCTACTGTTAATAACATAACCACACAGTGATATGACAACATTGTTTTTATTGAATCGATTAAAAATTACATCTCATTCTCTCCAACTGTATACTCTAACATGTACCTTAGCCTGTCGGATCATTGTTTACACATTTGTCCAAGTAGCATTCTTCTGTAGCCCTACGAACGCACCTAGCGCTTAGCAGCTATGATAGCAACTGCTTTCCACGTTGATCAACATTGACCGTCACCGTAGCGTAGTGCAGCGATGTAGTCGTGTATCCAATATCTCTGTAGTCCTCCACACACAAGTTTCAAGAACAAATACAAATGAAGGTATCGTAGAGCAGTAATGCACAGCGATGTGTAAGGTAAGTGTGGTGGTGATGCAGATAACTGAACTGAGCTTCAGTATCATCGTAGCCTCGTCGGTCGCATTGATGTTGGTCCTAGACATAGGGTTGCTCGTAGGATAACCCTTCACCTGGACCAGTCACCTGGCATGACATCATGACCAAGAGGCCAGACTAGAGCAGAAGTAATTAAAGCTACAGCGCGGTAAATAGATCATAGTTCATGCTGCAATCAATGCGATGCCGTGTCGGTATCGTGGTCAACAACTGCGCTTTTCTTTTTTACCCCCCGAAAAGTGGGGGTGCGTTTGCACCCCCTGCACCGGTGCTTCCGGCGCACCTGCAGTAGCGTGTCCATTGTGAACACGTCGCAAAGGGGCGGCTGACCAATGTCAGCATGGTGGGTAAATAAAGGAGGAAGTCCCTATCAGCTGCAGCAGATGCACAAGGGTAATGGACTTCTTTGAAGACCATAGCCAGGAACAATGTGTTGTTTTTTTGTGTCTGTTAATCACATTTGGGGCCTGTGTATATCCAATCTCAGGAGATCAGGGTCAAGCCAGGGCAAGAGGGCACGAGTGAGTTTTACATCCCATCCGTCTACTGAAGATAGTAAGAGAAAGAGCAGAAATCCCCACGCATTCAGATTGGCATGTAATTATTCTTCCCATTCCTGGTTGAGATTATTAAATTACTTTTGATGAATAGTTAATTGAGAACATCATTAGATGTTTAAGGTCATGTAAATCAACCAGGAGATCGTCACGACGATGGAAAAAGTCAAGTCAATTAGTGTGAGCATTTCTGCACACACAGTCCGACTGAAAGTGAATGTACAGAGCTATGGGAGTGTCAACACATTACATTATGCACCATGGTGGTGGGGGAAACACCTACGGAGGCGGTAATAAGAATGCACAGACACGCGCGCACACACACACACACACACACACACACACACACACACAAACACGCACACATAAAAAAGAAAACACACACACTTAGCCTTCTTGCAGTGTGGTAGTCAAAACACTCAGGATGGTGTTGATCCCCTTCACAACACTTGTGATGGGTGTCAAGCCAGTGTGGGTCCTATAGTCACAGGTGGCTTCAACGCAACCCCCTCACCCAGGGGGGGGCCCGTCGGACCTCGGGGGGACAATAAGAGAAGCGACCTGAGAAAAACAAGCCCAGTGGTCCTCATAAAGGCGTTGGGGGACCAACTGTCTGTAGGAGCAATGTGGGGGGGGGGGGGGAATAGAGAGGAGAGAGAGATAGAGAGAGTGAGAGAGGGTGTGTGTGAGAGACCTGGGAGAGAGAGAGAGAGAGAGAAATGGAGACAGAAAGACAGATAGAGGGAGGGAACCGATACAGAGAGTGAGAGAAGGAGTGAGAGAGATAGAACAGAGAGAGATGGAGGGAAGGCAGGGAGAGAGAGAGATGAGGGTGTGTGAAGAGGGGGATCGGGGATGGAAGATTGAGGAGGGAGGAGGGATTAGGGCTTAGCCTCTTGTTGGCATATTGAGTGTTGCCGAGTGAACTCCTCTCTTGGCTTTTATTGGGCGTCTTTCTTAAGAAGAGACATGATGCAATAGTTCTGTCCCTGGGAATACCTGGAGGCATGAGTGATTCATTAAGCCCACACACACACTGCTGCGCACATGCGCCACACACAAACACGTGAACACACAAACACACATGCACGTGAATAAAGGGATCCAAATAAACATATCTTGGCTCTGGCATTTCACTTATATTCATGTGAAGATGAATTTGTCTTGCATCCAGTCACACACCACACCGAGAGGCACAACAGGCAAACACAAACACGCACACACACACACAAATAACTGCACGTGCGCTGAAGCCCCCGCGAACGCACCATTGTGCACTGGAGAAAACCCCCGCAAGAAGGGGGGAAGAATCAGCGAATGGACGGTGAGGACATGTTGCATTTGTCTCGTGTATCCCACACTGCCGCTCGTGTGGGAAGAGCTCATCCCCTCGGATGAGCACACACATATACACACACACGCACACACATACACACATACACACCGCGACCGAGGATGCAGCTGAGAGCATGAGTTCCGACCGAGCGCAGGATGACATGGTCTGTCAGAAAGCGGTGACCCTAATTGTTGACCTCTGTCTGGCCGACGGTGAGCTGCTCGACCAGGACACCTGCCAGGATTTCTTCTTCCTGTTGTCCAATCAGAACTTGGACCAAAAAGAACCAGGTAAGTGTTTCTTAATGTGTTTGTTTTGTATCCATGAGTTATGCTGAGTGCTGGTGCAGCTTTTCTCTTTCTCCTCTCTTCTAGGATCTGTCCCCTGTATGCCTTTCTGTTCCATTTCACCAATTCTTGGATGTTACCGGTAGTTTGCATGCAGATACAATGCTCACATATTCTTCTGACAAGTACACCGTTCCTGCTTTTGCTATAGGTTAAAAACATCTTACTACAGGGTTCCCTTGTGCTCTCCATATGCACTTGATTGTCTTCAGCCTTAATGAGTTTTCCGACCTCGAGGCAAGACAGCAATAGTAGTATATAACAGATTCGTCAGTTCCTGTGGGTGACCACACACTCTGTATCATTAATAGATAAGCCTTGAGGCTAAATATCGCCAGCTGATGTCACCCAGACCACCTCGGGTCTACCGGCAGAACGAGAAAAAAGCTTCCCACTGATAAATTATTCTTTTCATGTTTGGCTTGGATGACACTTGGGAGGAACTTGTTTAAGAAGTTCCTTCGCATATTAATAGTAAGCATCTGCCTCATCCAATCCAGCTTCGGCCCACTTCAACTAATCTCGTAATTATTCATGAGGGATGTTTTGTATTTATAATTTAACCGTTATTTATCCAGCTGAGACTGGCTGAGCTCCAGGGTTCTTCCTCTGCAAATCCCACATTCGTGTTGCAGAGAAGAAACGCAGTGCCAGACTCTAGGTAGGAGACTTTGTAGTAGTAGACTTGTAGTAGATCTGTGAGAGCTGTTCATGTCAAAGATTGCTCAATTGTTTTTATGGACATATTTTATTAATTGAACATGGTGACCGTGTTTTCAACTGTGAAGCATAAATAATTTATGGGCATCTGGGGACGGTGCGCTTATCAAACACTAAAAGCAGATAATTTCAAGTGTTAAACTAAATTGCACTCTTGTGTCTCGTATGCTCAGCAAATAATGGAGTAGGATCCCGACGAGGATCATAAATAGTCCATCATTCCATGCCTTTGCACTTGGTTTCTCCATTGACACACATGCTCGTTACATGGGTTCGTCGCACTCAGATGTCCGCGTTAATGCGTTAGTGCAGTGGATTAGAAACGGTGGTGGGCCGGTTCGGAGGGGGGCTGTCAGTGCTGTGACATGAGGTCTGCAGGCAGGTGCGGAGAACATGTCATTCAAAAGGAGGAGCCGGGCTAGTATAGCCCCCCCCCCCACACTCCCCCCCTTCCTCTTTACAGACTGCATGTCACACCATTCCTGACCAAATCTTCTGTCACCTCACATCATCCTCAGTGGCCGAATCGGAACGCACGCACCAACGCCAGTGCCGCCAGCGTTGGCTGCTGTGCCGCGGGGACATTAAATGCCATAGCATGTTACCCGGGCCGTCGCTGTGAATCTCTTCTGCCACATGGAATCCAAACACAAGCTGCTTCTCATATTGTGGACAGGGACATGCAGGGGTATGGGGACAGACAAACTGTCTCCCCGTGTGTATTTTAACACGGCGCACACCCTGCAGAGGGACCCGAGTGAGTGAGTGATGTGGTCGTGCGCACCCTGCTCATCCATGTGCACCGGCCGGCGACGTGTCGGCCGGTGAGAGCTTCAAGTCGACATACAGGAGCGGTACAGTTCTGCTGAATATTAAATAGACCTTTTGTTTCATTACTTCCTTCCAAAGTAAAGTTCTTTGTTCCCAAGGACGAACGCAATTGTGTTATGTTACTAATGTGAACCTTTATGTGAATTCTATTAGAAACAATATTAGAAACTACTTCCTTTCAGTTGTGGGGGTTATACTTGCAACCCTCCGGATTTTCCCAGGAGTGTCCCGGTGTACCTGTCCTCTCCTGGTTGCCACTGGAGACAACAGTCTTCCGCAGTTCTCCCAAATTAGGAGAATATCTGTATTTTTATTAATTGTTTTAATCAGCCACTTGTATTAATGTGGCTCGTTAACAGGGATTGTCTTTAATATTTCGATATGAAGTTACTGTCCAAACATAACGCAACGCGATGAGACACCTGTTAATTACACCTGCAATTACACCTCTATCAGGTGTAATTGCTGCTAGTGCTAGCATAGCTACACACCTCAGCAGCGGCGCATGAAGAAAATGGTGGCAAAGAAAAATACGCACATTTCAACAATCCTGGAAAGAAGTCATATTATTAATATCTATATATATATATATGTATAACATGGATGTATTTTGAATGTATAAGGATGTTTTTTTTATGTCTACAGTATAGAATACTTTATGTCAATGGATTTTTATGGATATATATATATATATATATATATATATAATTTTTTTGTAATAAAAAGGTTTTCAAACTGGTTTTCTGTCTGCTTCTTATTTTGTGATTCACGCCCTTAAAAATTCACTAGAATGCAGGAAATGAAGTCTGTGAAACTACTTTTTTTATGTTGGAGGACCCCCAGACCCGATACGGTGGTTTCAGACAATCTCCTATTTCTGAGGGCTCAAGTTTGGCAAGTAGGCGGAGGGGTGTGGTCATTGTGTTTTTTGCGCTATGGTATGTTTCTTTGTTCTTTCCACCCAGCCCTTGGGGAGATGGAGACGGTTTTGGTGGTTTGGGCCTATATGCCACATGTTATTTTCCCTTCTCAGTGAGAACATAAAAACAACAACATGCGCATTGTAAACAAGCATATCTATGACAACCACAAGCAGAAACCAATGAATTTTAAGTAAGCATGCTAATATACACCTCTTCTGCTGTTGGCTGCCCAATTCCCCCGACCACAGTCTTCCATGGTGATCAGCGATGATAACATTAATGGGTATCTGGGAGCATTTCGCTAGCAGCCTGTGTCTTGATATAGCTGAGAGATTATAGCCTTCGCCTTGACTCTGTAATTTGGTGAATCAGCGCTGTCGCTGGCGACGACAGCACGGACACCCGTGCTTTGAGTGTGGAGGGAAACGGGGGGCTTTTCAGCGGTGAGATAAATCAGAGAGTTTACACCAGCATGTCACACTCTGCTGAGGAGACATTTCCCACTGATCGGCTACCTTTCCTGAGATATTGATATTCACTCCGGAGTCCTGATACCAACCCTCTCTACTTAAACCTGTATGAGCCATGGAGTGGCAGAACGTATGTATAGTCACGCACACACAAACACGCACACACTTGTTTGCACACACACACACACACACACACACACGCACGCACGCTCGCACGCACACACACACATACATGCACTACCTGCATGGTCACACACAAATATTAACTGTGTGTGCATGCACATACTTAAGTACATATAAATGTACACACACACACACACACACACACACACACACACGTGCCTACACAGACACACACATTACCTGTGTGTGTGTGTGTATGTGCACACACACATATACAAATGCAGCAGCTTCAGGTGTGTGGGCTTGAATTGGCAAGGCTTATTTTGATCGCATTATCACTCACATGCTCGTCTCGTCTTGAGGTTTATTAAGCAAAACCCCTAGCTAGCAGAGGACATTACCATCGCCTGATTGCTCATTTAGGTCCCACTAGTGAGCTTCTCTGGTCCATGGTCTCCGTGAGGGGGGTGGGGTGTGTGGGGGGGAGATGCTGCATTGCAGGTCGAATGCAATCCAAAAAACAAGCAAAACAAGAACATTAACTGCGCTGGTGAGATTAAAACCCCCGAAGAACCGCTGGGCCTTTCAATAATTCATGTCTATAGTCTACTGTCTCTCTTTTTTTTCACTGCAGACAACGAAAAGAGAAAAGAACCTTTAGTAAGCAGTTCTATCGCACTGCTTACCAAAGGACAACATATGGATGTGTCCGTGCGCGCCTAAGTGGCCGTGACAGCAAAGCACCTCTTCCAAGAAGCCATCACATTATCGCTGGTAATCACGAGAACAATAAGACATGTGTAACACTTTTTGTTTTGTGCACTCAAGCAAAAAAAAAAGTTATAGCGCCGTTGTTTTCTGTTAGGGCTATGAGACGGACAGCTCAGACTGGAACCTTGTGCTCTATGCCTTTGGTTTCTTCTCTGGGTGAAGGCAGGTGACTAGGTTATCTGGAGGAAGGCTGTTTAGAGGGAAAGTGGCTGATCTACCGTAGCAAATAATTGCAAGGATGTTCTCATTAAAATTAATGTGCTGAAGACAAAACGCACCATGAACTGACTGAATACCAATCACACTTTTTTCTTCTTCTTTTGACAAGCCTGTGAAGCAACCTGCTCGTGAACAGCATTTTAAATTGAAACGCCTTCTTCCTTTCCGTCTCTGGAGGGCTCTCTCTGATTTTCTTTCTCCCACCTACAATTTAATTTGAAAGATCAATAGCTCCTGGGCTGTCCCTGATGGGGCTTATTTTCAGTTTTTTTTTGTTTCCCTTTCCCCGAACACTACAAGGCTCCTTCCTTGTGACCGGGTGCTGGTATCATGAATGTGAATCTATTCCCTATGAATAAGTAATATATAAAAGATAAAAAAAGCAAACACAACCAACTTGTTCCTGGTGATGCGATCTTACATGAATGAGGAAACATGAATACATAATACCACACCATTCTGCTTAACCGCAAAGCGTTTGCAGTGTCTTAAAGCTGGCATTTTCTTTTTTTATTATTTCTTTTTGAAAATTAATTAAGGTCACAAATGACATAAGAGGGTTATGTGATAAATAATGTAGAATCCTGCTGAATCCTGTGGCCAGGCCTCCACTGGGTTTATTGATTTAGGAATCAGGCCCCAGGCAAGCGCTGTTGTGCAAGTCTGACATTATAGGCAGAGATGCAACCCAGCATGGGAGCCGGCACCTTAATGTCACTAGAGTATAGCCCAATTCATTGTTCATTCCCAGCCTCTGTATTGAGATTTGAGGGGACATTTTGGTCATGTTTATTTTATTTTATTTGAAAAGTAGAAGAATTTGTCCCTCGCCTCTCTTTGGTTTCTCAGTCTCACCAGACACACTTAACAGCATTTAAGCTCTCCTCTCACTCTTTTGTGTTATGGTAATGCAGTAAACTCCTTACGTATCCTTGTGCGTTTTTTTTCTTCATTGCCAACGAGGCGCTTTGTCTTTGTAACTCCCTGTGTCGTCTGTCTCACTGAGAGCTTAAAGCCTCTGGGACGGACGCCGCTGCCACTCACTAAGCTGATGCCGTGGAAACACGGAGACACAGGCACCGCTCTCTACAGTTCATCACAAAGACTAATGAGCGATGCAAAGGTTGCATTATCTGTTGTTGTTGTTCTTTCTAAAGCCAAGGCAACTCGCTACTTACCTGTGAATACGTTCAACGGTCACTTCTTTAACCTAGAAAAACATCACCAAGTTCAGAACTCCCCAACTGATGACTTTTCAATCGCAAGGGGGTGTAGAGTTTAAAATCCAACCTTCACTTAAACCATTATGGGCCCTATTTGAAACATCTGAAACGCATGGTCTGAATTGCTCGGCACAGGTGCATATAGGGCGTGTCCCAATCCACTTTTGCTAGTTTAACGACGGAAAAATGGTTGAAGCGCCAGGTGCACAATCCAAAAGGGTTGTACTTAATGTCTTAATTAATCATGGGTGTGCTTTGGGGCGTAACATGCAATAAACCAATCATAGTGTCATCTTCCATTCCCTTTAAAAGTCAGGTGCGCTTGCACCTTGGCGGATTGCTATTATGATGGCGGATTTTGCCAGGTGGGAAGAAGAACGATATTCAGGCAAGGAGACGGATCTGCTCGTGCGCAAAGTGAAAGCGGCGCGCACAAGCAGACCATCTACCAACTGGTTGTTGATAGAGTCTCTTTAAATACCCATGTGTGTTGGTACAATTGGCAAATAATTAGCCAGTTTCATTCGTCATTACGGCAAGCTAATTCTGATAAATATGCCCATTATAACCATTATGACATGTATTTTTTAAGAAATATCTTGATGTACACAATTATAATCTTTCACATTGTAATCTTATTTATTTTGAATGGTTTGCATGTTTGTGCGCTGCTGCGCCTCCCTGTGTGTAACAAGTAGAGCATACGAGCATTGTGCACCCGCCTATATTAAACTAACAGTGAAACACCACGCCGTTGGCTTTCGACCAGGTTTCTGTTGGTCAATTGTGCAATTGCTTTTAGTTGCCTCGAGATAGCAATACGCCAACAATATGCCTGAACACGCCTCATTTTCAGACCAACACACCCATGGACGCACAGAGGAGCGCAAGTGCATTTGCTATTTAAACAACGTGGGTGCAGGATGGGAAAATTATAACTGCCTCCGTCTGAAACTAGCAAAGACACTTGAATCGCACTTGGCGCCGCTCTGCGCTGGGTGTAAGATAGGGTCCTTAGGTTTCAAACTACAAGTTTCCTAGGTATGTGAGATTTGTAAGACCTCACAACTGTTGCCTGTAGATTCACAGCTGTGGAAAACGTTTCATTGTCTACCCGGTCTGTATTAAGACAGTAAAACCTCTTAATGAGGAAGAGTCTGTGATCCCTTTATTCACTAATTGGACGGACGCTTTCCATCAACCAAATCAGATATTGACTAGAAGTGTTCCAAACAGTATAAGAGCAATGTCATCCACTGTTCACCAGTATTGTTAAAAGTCACTGGACAAATTCTTCCTCATCAGTGCAGTCACTGGACCCGAATGAAGCACAAACCTGGAAAAGCACAGAACATCGTGTCCCTTATTTTTATTGATGTGAAAATAAAGAGGGAAAGAAAGAAAAACTTATTTTTTCAGTCTCTTCTTTGTGAATCCATAATGTGATGTGATGTCCAGGTCATGAGGTACGGAGATACTTTGTTTTTCCTCACAGAAAACATGGAGCTTCCCTAATGCGGTTTTAGTTAGAGGTCTGGGAACACGCCGTGCCTTGGGCTTTTCATCAGCATTGACAGATCCCCCCCCCCCCCCATTTCCTGGAACCACCGCTGCTTCCTTTATTTTTGTGTTTACACTTATGATACAACTCTGCAGTGCCCCCTAGGGGGTAACGTGACCCTGAAGAGGAACAATCAGGCAGATGGGGTTAGGGGGGTAAGATGCAATAAAAGCACCATCATCACTTACGCGTGCGCTCATGCATGCCTGTACGCTCGCAATCGCATGCATATTGGGTCAACACTTAGCAAGAAACATATTTTGGGGAGGAAACAATGCTTCCGGCAGATTTATCATAGTTTCTTTTTGTACAGACAGGACAATCCTCGGTTTGTTGTGACATTTTATCCTCTGATTGGATTATAGCTTTCTCTGCAAAGCTCCATTGCGTGCCCTGAAGTGATGTTGCCTAAACCTGACAGGAATTGATGCAATGACCTTACTAGCTTGTCCACCGTTAGAAAACCACTTAATGGGTACATTGTGAACCATGAAAGATGTAAAACCATGCCATGCATCACCAATGCATATGCTGATGCATATTTATTAATGTGTTTGCTGACGGATCACACATGCAGGGTAGTAGGCCTTGGGGACGGTGGTCTAGGACGCCGTTCGAATAGGTAGCGCCATGTCCCAAGCTTGTCACTTAGGTGCAGACCAGACGCGCTCAAACGTTAGCCTGCCTATGAGGGAGAACACACATGGTTGCTAGGAGACCAAAATAAACAGCGATTTTTCCTGTGACGAATACAGATGTGACTGGCCATTTTAACATCACCAAATCTTATTTGAACCGATTAGCGACACAAGGATCTGAACGAGATCAACAGAACAACGCTCGACGCAGTAGTGAAGGATGGTTCCCAACCACGAATGGCGCTCATAAACAGATTTCTAGATGAGACGGTGTACTAGTTACATATTTACCAAGGGGAATCTATGTATGACATGCAGCCCGACACAAGGTTCTCAGAATCACCTGGTGAACAGACCCCGGGGGCCTTGCTCCATTATTCATCAATGGAGACATTAATACATATTGCATATCTCATGTCGCCTACCTGGAATATGGATTAGGGTAATGAAGATGCAGCGATAGCATGTGTTCTCGATACAGGAATTGCATCGTTTTTGTCTGGAAGCACGTAGGCAAAGAATGCAGCAGGAGTAAGAACAGAAACAAAATGTGATCTGCTCTTCACAAATGGTTAACATGTGCTTCGAAGACAAACTTATTTAACAGGCTGGTGAGCACTGCTCCCCTAAATATTTGCATTTCGTCTTGCTTGTCTGCTGCCAGGTACATGCGCACATCTGTGTTGTATGCCACAGTGTTTGTATTACTACCAATATTTCTGAAAAAAACCATTTAGATGTACAGATGGTTAAAAGCTTTTCATTAGATCACTGCTTTCCCTCAAATATTGGAGTATCGGTTGCATCTGCCTGAACAGATAAACACTACATATTGCAGGCTCTCATAAACAACTTCAAACCACACTCTTTTTAATTAGTTTATAATCGAGTACAGCTCGTCCTTTATAAATTGTGTATCACATAAGTAAGTATCCCATATTAGGAAAGTAGCAAATACATGCTCAGAATGTTCACAATACAATATTTATATATTTGTGCACAGGTCAAACGAGTCGTTGTGTTCCTGTGTACATGTACTAACCTAGAGGGGGACACTTGTGGTGAAAACCTCTCTATGTAAATGAGTTCCACACATGGTAATTCATCCCCTGGTAGATGGACCCCTTCTCTTGACAAGTTAATCATCCTAGCCAAGCATGTAATTACAAACACAAGAGGCTCATGTTAGCTATACCATGCATACCTGTGACACCATGACAAGAGAAGCAGTGGAGAAGCACTCTCCACAGCAGGAGCTTATATCTCCTGGTTGTTACTGTCAGAACACTGCGGAGAACCTGCGGGAGGCAGGGAGGGAGGGAGGGAGGGAGGGGGGAACAGTAACAGTAACTTCATTAAAGTAATTAAACCAGATGCTCACAAAGTCAGTGTCTTGGGAGAGTTTATGTGCTTCGCTATTCTTTTCTGTTCTGGATGACAAGCGATAGTTGGTTGTGTGTGAGAATGTGATAAAATGTAGTAAAGCGAATCATCAAATAACTTTTATTTTCCAACTTATTATTTCCTTACTCACTTATTAATCATAGTCTATCAGTCTTCCACTGGAGACTATATGAGCTCACTATGGAGATATGACAGGGACATACCATGATTAGCATGTGATCCCAGGTTCAGATAGACACTCCCTTTACACCTGAAGGCGATTTTCAAATTAGTTAAAACTGTTGAGCATTGAGGCTACCGAGATACTCAATAAACCATTGCACTAGCACATGCAGCAAGACCCCATTTGGTGTAAGAAATAAAGCTGTTCCTCCAATTTTTACTAATACACATATGTGAACATACAGTATTTCACATAGATTTTCAGCCTTTCCCCTGCTGAGATCCTTTTTCAGGCACATGACTTATCTAAATGTTCCATAAGCCTATTTGTCAAGCACATATTCAAAATGGCCACCAGAACAATGGGAACCTGCAATAATGACAGCTGCTAGCTACAAAACAATGCATCTGTCTTGAGCTTTCCATGAGGAATCGCTTGGCATTTAGTTTTGGATTTGGTCCAGGCTTTCATACAACTGCCTAGCATTATGTCATGAGTGATATTAAGAGGAACACTTCACAACAGCACATCCAGGAATTATGTAGCCTAATATCCAGAGTACAATAAATGATGTTGCAACAATCACTTTCCTATAGCCTATATATTTTTCTATTTCTATATTTTTTGTTTATTTTTCTTTTTGTTAGAACACCTTGTTCATACTCAAATTAAACTATACATGTATGCATAGTACAATTTGACCATGCATTGTAGTGTATAGTCAAATTAATATTTCCCACATAAAAGGGATTTGACAAAACCGGTCATAGATGCACTTGTATGATCAAAGGAAGACCGTAAGCAAAGAAACACTTATCCCTGTCTTCTTTTCTTGCCTAAAAATAGAGCCATGCGAATAAGGTCACTGGCAGACTGCGGTAGCACCACAGTCACCCTTGTGCATGTCAGATTAAATCACAGTATTTTATTTGTTAATGCGCATGTAGAACCAAACCCAGTGATTTTGCAGTTTGTTATTGAGGTGACTGAGAGATCATGTTATTCACAAAAGGCGTTATGCACACTTTACTTGTAACCCCCCACATCTAATACATTGTTGGAGCTAATTAGCTGTGGCTGTGGTTGCCCGAGGGATATATAAGTGTACCTACAAACAGCTTGGGACTACGTCATATTGATTCTCATGCTGTGCAGATTTGCATGAATTAAGTATGCTAAATAGACCCAGGAGATGAGGAGATGCCGGGGAGCACAACCCAACATCAGGGCGAGACCATCCTATCCCCTAACATTTATTTTATGGCCGCATCTTCCACTTCAACATCTGGTTCAGTTATGGCGCATTTCCACTAGCACGGTACGGCACGGCACAGCACGGTACGGTTCGGGTCTGTTTCCATTACAACTGAGTACCATATAGTACCTCCTCGACGTGGGCGGGGTCGTCATAACACGGCTGCGCGAAACTGCCGTGACGTCATTTACACCGCGCCAAACCACGCACAAAACCGGAAGACCACAACAACATCAACATCAGCAACACATCCTTTCTTCTTTGGCCACCAAAAAGAGGAACGTCTGGACCTCCTCGACCGACCATGGCGTGGATTTTTTCTGCGAAGCCATTTTCTCGTGTTCGAAGTGTAGTTCATTATTAGCCTTTAACATCCACCCCACCTCTAGAATCCATCTTTACTTAAGCCTCTCCCTCCCTGTTTGACACAACAAGTCTCAAGAAGTCTCTTAAATGGCTTCTCTGCATACGAAGAGTGGATTCCCCATTTGTATTCTGGAAACCTTGAGTCCCTGAAGAACCAGCCCTTCTGCACTCGTTTTTCCTTTGAACTCCACTCTCACTTGCTGGACCCGCAGGCGCGGACTTCCATCACGGTCGCGGATGACGGGTACCTGTGATGAACGGTCCATTAAGAAGATAAATGATGCTGCTGGGTTCATCCCTAGCATGGACTGAGATGTTATAGAGAATCTCTGGGCCACTCTTTGCACATATATTCATGCCATAGCACCTCTGCAGGGCCCCAGGAAGTGACTCACGCTTTCAGCATAATTCAACGCTATTTTTGACCGAATTAGCGTTAAGACAAGTGTCTTAATAACCCATTGTAGTAAGTAGCCCAGTGTGGTAGTTACGTAGCGAGGTTCACATCAGTCTGTCTGAAATGAAGCATATGGTTTGCTCCTAGATGATTATGATTGATAATCTTTACCACGACCAGAAAGTTTCTTATTCAAGCTGCCTGTCCAGTCTTCTTCGATCTGTTGTTTTAATATCCTGTTTTTGAGAACCACTTTATCATGCATTGTAGTGTTATTGTACAGGAAATTGTGAAATGTTAAAAAGGAAAAGAGGCTATTGGCCTGTTTTTAAAGATCTTCATGTAGATGTACCATATAGAGAAAATGGTATACGATATCTTTATTATGCAGTGGACCTTTAAAAAGTTGTTGTGTCTATGTCTTCATTAATATAATTTCTAAACAATTTACAAGGTTTTGATCAGTAAAACAACATTAATGATAGTGACTGAAAATTAATTAGACAGAGAGCGAGGCGAGAGAGCAAAGAAGAGCCTAGAAATGTATGTGGTGGGAAGCGGACCGGATGTTTGCTAACGACGCCTTTATTGGTAATGGCTGCCGATTAGTCACACTTACCACGCAATGATTGTTGATGAAAGTTTCCCCTCACTCGGTTCTCAAATGTCAGTTAGCATTAGTGATTCCATCCTTACGTGACATTTGTCAACCCTTTCTGGATGAAAATGACAGCAACAACCAAAGTAATACTGATAGGACACTGTCACGGTTGGCTTCAAGATGGAGAGACTGGGGACGCGTTGCAGTGTGTTGTTTTGACAGACTTGTAGATGAGCAGGCTAAACTATATTCTGAATTAGCAAGCAGTAACCACTGGACTCTTCTCCTTTCTGGACCAATGGCCGTTTTCTAACCAGTACCTCAAATAAAGTCAGGTTTCTTCCTTCATTTTTCATAGCGCAACCACAGGGTGGGGGGTGGGTTGTCCATCATGCAGCTTCTTGAGCCATATAGTAACACGGCAGTCCCACCCTCTGCAGACCGAATGATGTGGAGGATCCACTGATGCTAATCTAGATAGAGGCTAATCTAGATAGAGGTCTTTCTATTACCCCCCGTGCCCACCCTCGCGCGCTCCCCCTCTTTGTTCCAGATTTGTACGGGTTGTGCTGCAGTATCGCGTGGCCACAGTGTCGCGCGCGCCGTAGTAGACGCGCGCCGCGCGAGGCATCTCATCAGAGCAGGTGCGCGTGGCTGCATGTGCTCGCGGGGAAGGAGGAAACTAGCCCGCGTGCGGCAAAATAAAAGGAAGAAAGAAAATGTTCACGCACCTAATTCTACTTAGAAATGAATAATAAATAGTAATATAATAAAAGTAGCGCTGCTTGTTGTAGCCTATGTGGCCATCTATTCAAAGAACGCCTTTGATATGTATGAACCCAACGCATGAATATGCACGCGCCTTAAACTTAGGTCTCCATTCTCTTGTCGGATGCTGTAAATAAATATGTATACGAGACAAGTTGTCTTTGATTTTTTTTTAACATTTTTTTTTTAATGTCAGCCTCTGAACCGGTTTTTGATGACACACCAAGTGTCGTGTTGTCTGTCCGCAACAGTTGAAGTGAGCTTACTGAGGCTATGTGACGGTGGACTGAGAGGGACCTGCCCCCAGACATGTGCAGCACAGCCTGCTGACTGGCTCGCTCAGCGCCATAGAAACCAGCTTCTGGAGAGCAGTGGAAGCTCAGTCCGCTGAGGAGCCGGCAAAGGGAGAGGACCGAGAGATATAAAGAGGAAAAAGAGAGACCAAAGAAGAAGACAGAAAAGAGAGAGAGAGAGAGAGAGAGAGAGAGAGAGAGAGAGAGAGAGAGAGAGAGAAGGACGGTAAAGAAGAAGAGAGGGCGTGGAGAGTGTAAAGGAAAAAGAAAAAGTGGAGAGCACACTGTCACCGGTGAGTACACAGTTGTCAGCTCATATTGTCTCACTTGTGTAAATTGTAGCTTTCAGCCTTTTACTCCCCTTTCCCTGTGATGCTGTTTTTCCAGCTTGATTTCACTGTTGGCGAGGTTGTCAGGGTGTTGGAGGATGAGAGAGGGTGAGACCTGCCCTAGCAACGCACGGTAGATGCTCAGCCAGACCCCAACCAGACCCCAGCCTTGTTGTTTTGTGTTGCTTGGGTTTCAACAGTGTTGTTAAACCAACAGGCCTGCTTTCTTAGCGATAGAGATTTGTTTTGTGTGTGTGTGTGATTTCAAACCAGCCAGAAGTATAATTTTATATTCACTTTTAAATAGCCTGCACGTTGATATGATTCCCAGCTTGTCCTCGTCTCCGTTTCAACAGTCTGCTTTACTTCTGTGTCATCTTCATCATTTATGAGGCACCGTGTTAATATTTGGTTAGAGGCTGAAGCTCCCACTTTTTAGCCTGTCTTGTCTTCTCGCACATTTCCCACATGGTTATATGGTCACATAGTATGAACCCCCCCCCCCCCGGTCCACACCTGTATGCTGGAGGTCAGGTGGACGCCTGTTTAGCTGCATAGCATAAAATGCCTAAGTCAGGCAACGGAGGAGTAGGATGTGTGTTTTTTATGAATGTCTGTGTGTATGTGCATATGTTATTCTACTATTTATTAATTATTGAGTAGGCATATAGGCAATATTTGTCTGTGTGTGTATGTGCCTTTGTGAGACTGTATGTGTGTGTGTGTGTGTGTCTGTCTGTCTGTGTGCGTGTGTGTGTGTTTGCATGTGTGCGTGCGTGTGTGCGTTATTCTCCAAGTGTGTATGCGTGTTTAGAAAGTGTTTTTATTGCATTTTACTTTCTTCACTGTGTGTATCCTCTCCTCTCACCCCCCCCCCCCCCCCCCCCCATGCTGGCTTTGATCAGTGTACAGCCAACTCCTCTGACACTGTGATTAAGGGGGAGCAACAGGGCAACACTGAGAGGCTAATAGGGCCGAGGGGGGACATGGGATCACTTCGCTCTATATATCAGGCGTGAGGAAACCGCCCATTGTCTGCGGCCCTGTCAGCTCAGCTGTGGTGGTTCCAGTGAGACCACCCTCCCCCCCACCCGCCTTGGTAATCAGAAGCAAAGAGTGAGAACAGCAGAGCCCAGAAGACACACTCAAATACTATGCAAAACACCCCCCCCCCCCCCTCCGTCTCAGAACAATATTAGGGTTGTCGTAAGATATTGCATTATTTTGCATTCTAAATATATGCGCCCGATGCGTTTCCTTTGGACTGCCCCCCTGCCCCCCCACACCTCGCGCCCTCCTCTACACCCTCTTTATCTGCTCCTACAGGGCAGTAATGTTTTTGCTGTATCCCTCCTGCCAGCTGCAGTCACTGGAGACCGCTGTTCTGGACCAATTCAAGCCCTCTTATCAGAGCTCTGCTGCCCCCCCCCCCCCCCCCCCCCGGCCCTTACTGTAGGCCCATTTGTTTGCATTAAAGTGTGCCGTGTGTGTCTGTGTGTGTGATGGAGGATGGTGAGGTTACATGTATGCATGAGTAGGTGCTTATGTAAGCGTGTGTGTGTGTACGCACGTGTGTGTGTGTGTTCTGTGCTCACGTGTGTGTGTGTGTGTGTGTGTGTGTGTGTGTGCGCGCTCACATGCATGCATGCATGTGTGTGTTGGCCTCACTGACGTGATTGCGTCTGATTAGAAGGGTCATGGGGGCTGGGGGTGTCTTCCTCCTGGTCTTCCTCGTGACATGATTCAAGGATCCAGGCATCATCTCCATGTGCCCCCCCCCTTCCCCTTTCTTCTGTGTAAATCCCGTCTTGTTAAAGCTTACGTAGACTCCAGCAGGTAGATAGCCGGGGGATTGTCAGTCACCATGGCAGGAGCGCAGTGTGTACGGCAACACAATAGGCCACGACGTGCACCACAAAACCCTGTTAAGGCACACAGCAGCGGCGTCGGGGGGAGTGGCAATATGATAGGTGAGATAACACCAACTCCAGCTCCTAATCCTTTTCAATACAATATAAACAAAGACTGAAGGATTCTGACTGGGCTCCACGTGTGATCCATGGGCTTACACTTGTGGTCCTAACCGCAAGCGAGCGTCCGACTATCGCGTAACATCGGACGCTCTCCGTCCACACTGAATCTGTTAAATATGCACTTCTGTTACATCAAACCACATGATAACTCCTTATTTAAACAAAATGAATCAGCCGTTCCTCGTCCATGACACTGGTGTGTCCTACAGTGAAATAGAAACAAGGTGTCCAACAGCTCAAAACTCATGGGCCAGTTAGGACATTACAATAATAAACAAAGCAACAAAGCAATGATTTTGTTGCTCTCTCGTGTCCTGTTCAGTGAGGACATGGTGTTAGGTAGAAGTTGGTGTTAGAGGGGAGCTAGGAGGGCTCCCCAGAGGATGATGGGTACCCTGGTTAGGGGCGGCGTCTGGTTTACCAGATGTAGGTTGTTGGTACCTCCCTGGACTTTGCGCCCCCCAAAGACGATTGTGATTGGTTAAAGAAATACAAACAAGACGTTTTTTTCCCCCTATGCCAGAATGATAGTGTGTAGAGCCAGACCTTTCTCCAGCGCTGGCACAGCATTAAAACCAAGTGTGGAGATAGGGCTGTCTATGCGAGACTAGGGGCGGTTCAGCCAGGCTTGCCCAGGGGGGTGTTATAACCGCCTGGTGCTCACTCAGGAGCCAGGGGAAAACATTGATGCCAGCAGCATTGTGAACGGTTTAAAGGGAGAAGGGAGCGCTTCGGGGCACGGCGTGGATGTAAAATGCATGTGGCATGGCTCTCCGCTGCCCTGATTATAAAGCATCACCTCCTTCACGAGTGTTTCATAATGCTTCTCTATAGAAGATGCCGTTACTTCCTGAATCACAATTAGCCATGTATAATACGTTCTACATATAAATGTATTTCCTTTGAGATGCCATCCTTGAAACTGTGTTCATGTAGTGGCAGCATGCTTGAATCAGCAGATGTGATGAAAGCATTTTCTTTTTTTTTTCCTTTTTTTTGGGCTATTGGTTTGGATCAGACACAAAGTAGAACACATCATACTACTACTTTGATTGTTCATTAATTTCTTTCATATAAATTAATCATGATATGTCCAACAGACCACTTCCAGAGTAAGTGTATCTGTAATTGTATCCTTTATGTGCTTCATAGTATCGTACACAGTCATATCCACATTGCACGCACAATCAATACTAAATTGGTCAATATGTTGTAGATCAAGCACGGCCAATCAGTTGATGAGTGGATTCAGATCGCCAATCTGTGTGCCGATGCCTGCGGTGTAAGGAGGGGGGACACAGACACCCCACAATCTCCCCCTCTCTTCCCCAGCTCATGATTAACTGCTGCACGCTAGCCATCCTTCTTGCTCATTATCAACCCACCCACCGCCCCCCCCCCCTCGCATGCGCCCCCCCCCCCCCACTGCCACAGTCGCTACGTCTCAGTCGGCTGCAGAGCACAGCACGCATGGCCACGCCTCATCTCTTGGTGCTGACCCCACGCCCGGTGCTATATGTCAGATCCCCGGGGCCCAAGGTCACATCAAATCAGGGTCTACACGCCCCCCCCCCCCCCCTAAGGAAGGTGATGAGCCGGCTCTTTCTGAGTAGCTGCTGCGAGGAGGCCTTTCTTTTGATAAGGCACTTTTCTATCCCCACACACTCCCACTCCAAGGGTGTTTAGAGCGGCCTTGCAATGAGAAGGCACTCATGGGTAAGAGAAGGGAAATATGAAATTTGACTGGCAATATGATCCACAGAAGAATGAGCTGAAGTCACTCAGAAGGGTGGAAAAAATTGTTTGCAATAGTTCCACTACAACTGCTGCTACAGCAATAACGATATATATATATATATATATATATATATATATATATATATATATATAGTTTTTATTTTAATTTTTGGGGATTTTCTTTGTTATCATGTATTCCCTTTGACAGTAACAGGCAAATAGTTCCACTTATCCTAATTTTAAGGCACTGCCTTTGATCATTTATGGTTTATGATTAAAAAGTGTGATTTTGCATGCCAGTGAACCGTTATGAAATAGAGGATTTCTGCTACAACAGTCTTCAATCTTGGATGGGTAAAGTACACCCTTTTTAAATCCCAAGCAATGACAATGATTGGTTTGTAAAATCACCTTCTATTTGCCTTATTTACAACCCCAAAATGTGACCTTTATTGCGATACTGTTAGATTTGAAACATGTATTACATTTAGTAGCAACCCTATCTTCCTAGTAAACCTTGGCTATTTTGTTTTTACAGTGTTCTTCTTATAGAGCCTTTAACACAGAGGTGAAGGCTAAAGTTTTTTTTATAGTGTTGACCTCCCTTCAAGTCCCCCTTAGATTTCAGTTAAAGGACAATTCCGGCGCAAAATGAGACCATATGATCATAACACATGTCCACCGAGTTGGACCGTTCTCTGGGATCAGTTTTCATTCTAGTCGAATGTAACCAAAGTTCTCGAAAACCGCTAATTAGCTTATAACGCTAGCTGTGGGGGCAGATATTCTTGTAAAATAAATCGCAATTCTATACCACTAACAAGGCTCAAAATCGCACCACACTTCCACGGCAGCATATTGAGGGTCCCTACATGTAAAACGAAGCATTGAGAACTTTGTAAGTGTACAGACAGTTTATTAAAAAGAAAGTTTAGAAAGCCAGTGCCTTCACGAAAACAAGCGGGCGCCATCTTTGGAAAACAGTCACGACCAGTTGAGCGCCGAACGCTGTGCAACGTAATGAGCCGAAAGAGGCGAACACATGCGATGTCAATGAATCAGAAGGTGTGCAATCTAGTAGAAGTGCAAACAGTGCGTGTGCATAGAGAAGAGAAGAAAATGGTTTGTTTGTGCTTTTCCCGGCTGCGTTCGTCGCTCGACTGGTCGTGACTGTTTTCCAAAGATGGCGCCCGCTTGTTTTCGTGAAGGTACTGGCTTTCTAAACTTTCTTTTTAATAAACTTTCTGTACACTTACAAAGTTCTCAATGCTTCGTTTTACATGTAGGGACCCTCATTATGCTGCCGTGGAAGTGTGGTGTGATTTTGAGCCTTGTTAGTGATTTTGCGATTGCGATTTATTTTACATGAATATCTGCCCCCACAGCGTTATACACTAATTAGAGGTTTTCGAGAACTTGGTTCCATTGGACTAGAATGAAAACTGATCCCAGAGAACGGTCCAACGGACATGTGTTATGATCATGTGGTCTCATTTTGCGCCGGAATTGTCCTTTAAAGCCAAGCATATGCTGGCTGAAATATGTCAGTTAAGGCCAAGCATACGCTGGCTGAAATATAGCATGGTATCTGTGATGTGTGATCCAAAACAGACGGACATCCAAGAGACAGAGATGGAATGATTTACAAGGCTTGGTGTCTTTGCATAGAGGAGCTTCAAAGGTCATGAGACCTACCCTGGCTTGGGCTGATTAGGTTTATAAGAGTGATTTGAGGGACGGATCATTGAACATTTCAGAGAGACAATATGCATTAGAGTTAATAATAGCCCTGAATAAATCAATATGCATTCTGTAATGTATAAATCCATATGCCTCTGTATGCAATATTATAAAAGTGTGAATAATTCAATGTTAGTGTCTATTTGGATGACAACACAATAGCCATAATATAAGACATAACACATACCCATTATAGTGAAAATGAACTGTAGCTGAACTGAATCTGTACTTGCTGAACTTGGATAAATGGATAAATATCAACAAAATTATATGATTTCATAATATGAATTATTCAAGACATAAATAGCGCATACAACTGTATGCACAAGACAAAGGCTGTTTCAAGTGACCTGATAACACCTAATGATTTTAACACAAATAAATAAACAGTTATTATACCTGTTATTATATTTTTTTTTGTTAGATTATTCAAATCGTCTTCATTAGACGTGCATAATATGCTGTATGTGTTTAAAATATAGTGTTTAAAAAATAGCCACTCATCGGTGCATCGGTGCATGCCTAATTATGACGCTATTCTGTTTACTCCACAAATGCCTGCCAGTATTTGTTGAAGCTGTCCACTCATAGCTTTTAAATAATAATGTGAATAGCCCCATCATCCATCCCAGCACTGCACCACTTCACACACCATCTGTAGCATCCACGG
This sequence comes from Merluccius polli, assembly GCA_030340625.1. Classification (NCBI taxonomy): domain Eukaryota; kingdom Metazoa; phylum Chordata; class Actinopteri; order Gadiformes; family Merlucciidae; genus Merluccius; species Merluccius polli. The sequence continues at coordinate 444,702 of JAOPHQ010001421.1, read as the reverse complement.
CTTGGCAAAGCCACACTGGATCTCCAAGGATGTGCAGGTGATAAAAACCGGAGTGATGAAATAAATAGTTTAATGCACAGTGAATCTGAATGATCTCTAATGGGCAAAGCGTTATTGGAGATTCACGGTTGAACCTTCTATGCATCGTTGTATGGAGTCCATTCTGTCATCCTGCCTCAGTTCTCTGCCATTCATTTTGAAATTATGAGAAATTAACTCACGTTAAGAAACCCTCTTGATGTCTGATTGGATGTTTTGCAAAGAAGCATCCAATCAGAGCTAGCCAAAGATGTTCTTCGGCTATTGAAATGGAGCCTTAAAGAGAATGTGCTGCAATGCCCATTCAGCAAACGTTATCAGGTGATGCATGTTTTCGTGAAGATGGCTTATGCCTAGTTTAGTTTTGAAGTCTCTTCAAAAGTATTTTTTCCCACAGATTTTCAACATAAATGTCAATAAAGTAGTCAGATAGGTACTCATTCATTCATTCATTCATTTATATATTCATATACTCCATATAGCTATGGCCATTAACTTTGTTAAAGATAAGATTATTGGAATCTCCAATAATGGAGAGAGTTACAATCACATTGGTATGATCCAGTTGGCACATAATATACTGTATTGTTAGATAGAAAGAGATGCTGGTTCTTCATGTGAAATGATGAACAGATGCTGTAATTAATATGGAAGGTGTTAGAAGAAAGACTGTCTTCACACTTCTGTGTATAAAAAAATAAAACTCTTGACGGTGGCCCTCGGAATAGCCCTCAAACAGTTGGGTGCTGGCGCATTGCTTGAAAAAACATGTGAAGTCCATTAGTAACTCAAGTCATTATCGAGTGTGGCAGGGAGAATATCCAATGAACATGCACGTGAACACTCACGCAGACGGGAAACTGATTTTCAACAAGTGGATCCAAAACCTTATACTTTGTCCGTGAACATGTACAGCACATAGTTGACTTCGCAAAAAAAAATTATATCTGTGGTGATATAATTATATTTCTATATCTATATCGTGTGTGTATTGATTGCTGTATAAGAAGGAACCAGAAATGACATGAGGCTGATATTGTTTTTTGATCTAACAGGCAAGCAGGGAAATAGATGTGTAGGAATGTGAATATTTGTTCTTCATCCATCACCGCTCCTTATGGTAGAGAGTATCAATTTACGTTCATCAAAGCTGAAATCCGGAAGGAAAGAGAGCGCCAGTGTCTCATCGTAACTTAAAATGCACGACTTTTCAAATGGCGCAGTTGTATATTTTCATATTTTCATATATGTCAGTGATCTGTACGATATAAGCTTTGTCTTTTGTTATCAAACATTTCTCTTGTGTTGAATGGTCATCAGCATATCATTTCCTCTTCATAAATCATCGTCCCATATGGCGGCAATTTACATTTTTAAATCTGAAATGTAAAAAAGAAAAAAGGAAAATTGTCTAATCCTAACTTCCTTATCCTTAAATCCTTGTATTCTATGGTAATTAGGCAATGGAAGACAAAAGTGACGAAAAGTTCTTGAAAGTGGAGCCTGTGCTGTTTTTCCGTTTGTTTTTTTTCAAATGCTTAAAAGCAGCCAATGACCTTTCAGCATGCATTCTTGAAAGGTCACCAACCCCTGCCAGCAACAGAGGCAAACATCTCCAAGAAGCATCTCTCTCCACCAGGCAAATAAAATACTGCAATACAGCACCTCTCTTATTACCAAACACATTATATTACCTTTACTCAGTCACATTTAGAATTGCTACCGATGCATAGTGAATCACTTGTGAGTCCGGGGGAGCCCTATTTTTCCGGTCCCGCTACACATCACATGGTATTGGTATGCGCATACATGAACGCGTGTGGTCAATTGCAGGATTACTGCGAAAAACGTACTAGTTACTACATACAGCTAATACTGTCAATAACATTTCACTTCATATGCATGCAGGTACCACAAAACATAATTCACCCTTGCAATGTTTTTATATCGCTCGAGCAACAACAAAAAATACCTACACACAGTGGACAGGCCAATGGTTTGCGTTACGTTTCTAAACAGACCAGACCTTTGAGTGCGCCACCACACACGGAAATTGGAAGTTATGAACAAATAAACTCAACATTGACATTTTTATTAATATTATTTATTTCAGGAGCCTAAACGTACAGAATTTGTAAATCTATAAGCCGTGACACAAAAATGGACGGTGTTTTTAGAGCTCCCCTACATTTCTCAAATTAGGCTTTCAGGGGAGTGCATGTCCTCTTCAGGGGAGCCGAGTTCCCCTTAGCTCCCCCGTAATTTTAACTATGGGGATACGTGAAGAGGACACAGGCCATCATAATATGCACAATAACATGCTTTCATGAGATTAATAGGGAAATGTGTTGAGGGGGGTAAAACATTTCCTCCTCTTTTTTTGCTGCTGTCTAAGCATCTCTTGCAGGCATGCAGTGGAGGTTTAGGATTTGGTGATTTAAAGGAACACTCCACCCATTTGCATTAAGCTTTGCATTGTTAGAAACCCAGTCATACTTTTGAATGGTTGTGCAACACTCTCTCATTTTCCCCTGAGATGGGAGAAATCCGTATTTACCTTTTACACTTCGTCCTACAATGACGCAAAAATCGTCGTTTTACGTCATAGTAGGAGGAAGTGTAAGAGGGGGGGTATTTCTATTAAAACTACAAGCACTTGTTCCCACTCTTTCAAACCCGCCCATAGGGGGTGGGACCTAATGCGCTAACACACCTATCACAGATCAGTGCCAGTGCGTTAGACTTCACCTGCAGAAAACATGGCCGAAGGTACTGAATACGCAGACGGATACAATATGGAGGATTGGGATTTTGATGAAGTTATGGTAGAAACGGGTGTTCGTGGCTACCTTTATGAGCCACAATATAGCGACGAGCAGCTGAGGGCTATAGAGGAACAGGAGGCGGCTGACGCTGCTGCTGCCGCTACAGCCGAGGCAGGCGACCTGCCTGCCGCGGACGAGGAGCCCGCAATGGCTCGAGCTAGGGCAGATTGGTGGTACCTGTGCTCTCACGTGCGCCAATGGACACAGAACAAGAGTCTGTCTGCTGCCGAGAATTCCAGCGGTGCCAATTTCTTCTGGACGAAATCAAGGAATCGGAGGACGACACGGACGTGTGTGTTGTCGATCACCCGAGTTTCGCACCCCATATGGATAGCGGCGTCCTGGAGACCTACTTTAGAATACCTAAGGTCAACTGGAAACGGCAGCCAAAGCCTACAGGGCCAAATGGACGTCTTTCTGTAAAGTAAGTTTATTTTCTTTGTTACTAATGCACAAATAGTTTGCGGTTACGCTAGCTACTGTGGCACGCTAGGCTCAAAGACCATCACTAACTTTGTGCTTTGTGATGTTTTGTCCAGACAATTTCGCCTAACAGCCTACCGGCACTTTCTTGAGTGGGTCCTGCAAGGAGAGAGATTGGGCAGAGGGCGTCGAGTCGTGTTACCAGCTTGTGTCGTGCAGGCTATCCGCCAGAGATACCCAGCTCCAGACGGCCAGTACTGCGGGCACCAAGAAGCGGAGGACGCTCAGGACGATCTGTAGTTTCATTGTTTGTATATAGTCGTTCAACAGTTGTATTGTTTGTATATAGTTATTTAATTAAATGGTTCACATTTACGTTGTTGTAGTCATTTCTTAGTAGTGTTGCTCCAAGTGTATTCGAGTTATTGAACGATCAACATTTCAAAACTGTAACGACATGTTGCCTCAGATGACAACGATAACAGAATGGTGGTCATACCTATAATTTCTATAAGTTAAGTATTACAAGTATACATTGCATTATACATTTGTTGCAAATCAGTTACCTCCTTCCAAGTTTATGCTTTGTTGAAGGCAGACAGGAGAGCAGGAGTGACATTTTGTTTTTAATTCACAAAGAAAGAATTGTCATGATCAAAACACACAACATCCATCCATCCATCCATTATCCACACTATTAAAAAAAGATATTGACCCTGTGATTGGGTATGTAAGGTGCTCGTGGCAGTGCAAACAGGTAAGGCAGTGCAAGGAGACATGGTAATATTGCAAAAATATTGTTGAGGAATGGGTTATTGTAGAGCTGACATCTCAGAAGCGGCTCTTGAATGATGACGTTGCACCTCTTCTGATGACAACAAAGCTGCAGCAGACGTCGTTGTTGGAGTCTGAAATGTCATACGTTCAATAATTTTAAAACATTTGAATTACGTCAGACTAACACAGTAAAACATGGTGGATTTACATCGCTAATAGCAAACGTGTAGAACCTAGCCAAGTGTCTAACGTTACATTGCTAACTTTGCTTCCTCATTGCTGACGAGTAGAGTTAGCGAGGCAGACACATTACAACAACAAGCGACCAAAACATACAAGATATTTACTTTGTAAACAGCCAAATCATATGAGATGTGTTCTCAGTAGCCGCTAGCTGAGTTGTTGACGGGGGGGGGGGGGGGGGGGGGGGGGGGTTGGGGCGCGATTACGGGCTGGCGGAGTTGTTGACGATCAACAACTCCGGGCGGCTGCCGCTTCGCCCGTGCCTAAAACCGCCACTGCTGCTAATAGAGTCGAGTCAGAAAGAGCCTTACCTCCAGGCAAATGCGTTAGCGCAGCTAGCACTGCCAGCACTGCTAGTTCCAGACGTTCCTGGCTCTTCGTCGTCATCATCTGGCAAGGTAAATATCGCCGGAATTGCGGTTTTCAGAAGCGCGGGTCTCTTCGCTCCCAAGGGGTTGGGTTCGAAGTCTTCGGGCTATTGATAGCCAGCCACTTTTTGCATAACTCCAACTCCTTTGGGTAATCCATGAAAACTTACTCCGTGTATTTTCCTTGTCCTGGCTGAACATCCCGGTACGATGCAAGTGCACACCATTTCGAAAAGAAAACGAGGACTCGGAGTAATTCACTCAAATAACTCTTTACTAGGCGGTGGTACCTTGGTTTATAGATTTATGGGCGGAGTTCAACCAATCAGTTCAACCAATTAGTTCAACAGTGGGAGTGGCCTGCGGAGCTGAGCATTGCAATGCACTATGGGGATTGTGGTCCGCAATCCACAATCGCTAAAAAGTCATTTTCTGCCTTATCTCGGTCAAAAAAGCACCACATTTAAAATTGATGCCACTATTTGACTACATACATGATCCACTTTCAATACATATTCATGTCTCCACCGGTGGAATGCCCCTTTAAAGGATTATGTGGGATTTTGAGGTGGCGCTCAAAGACGAATCAGAGGATACTGCGCTCCTAAAATGGCTGAGGTACCCGCATCAAGATCAGTGCCTCTTATTCCTCTCTTCAGAGAAAGAACCACATAAAAAGCCTCGATTGACATTCTGCATCATGCTTGTGGGGACAATTGTGTATAAGAAAAAAAAAGGAGAGAAAAAAGCAAATTGACAAACGAGAGGAGTGCAGTGAATTGTGAAGCCCATTTTGGTACTGTGAAGACCTACGTATACCATTCCCCCATTTCAGGAAATGTAATTTTCCCTTGTGTGAACGTGTGTTTTCAGCTTCTTTGCAAAAAAAATTGAGTCTGAAAAAAAAACCCTGGTACACTTTTCTGCTCGATACGTACACATAGAAGCTATTTCCAAAATGTCACAAGTCACACAAGTCACACAAACGTGTGAATTTCTATGGTTTGTCATTTTTTTAAGGGCATGTTGTGTTTGAGATTTTATTATTCTCCACCAACTTTACTGTGCAAGGAATGAGTCCAAAAGAAATCCTTTGGACACAGCAGTATAACAACAGGATAAATTCATAAACAAAGCGATGAGTATCATAGTGTGTGCAGGGAGTGCATGCGTAGTGCAGGGGTAGTTAACAATTCATCAGTGCTGCGGGGTGTATATATAGGACCTTTTTGTGCAGAATCTGAGTGGCTGCATAGGATGTGAGTGGCCCCTCCCGAACCCCTGCATCTCCTCTCTATGTCCATGTCATCTCTCCACTGGTCAGCATGGAAAGGCTCTGAGAAGAGGAAGACATTATAGGTTCCATATATTCCAGAAGAACCATCAGTCCATCATCGCTAGACATGTATTCTATCTGGGGAAATGAGGCAGAGAATGGAAGCACATGTGAGAAATCAATTAGTTGCAAACGATCATAAAAAGGTCATTGGAAGGCACTGTGAGAGAAAATGGAAGAGAATTTATGTGAGCTGCCGTTTTTTCAAAAAAGCAAATTCAATGCAAATAGTGAGTCCAGTGTAAATATGGACTTTTTCAATGGGGTCGAACCCTCTCTAAACAGCAAGCTGATAGGTCCCGTATATTGCATGATGATCAGGTTACTATAGAAACCAGGTTTGGTTCGAAGGCACTCAAAGTGGAAAACCCCCCCGGGCGTCACTTTGATCTCTGACTCCACGTCCAAAACAAACGTTAATTACATTTGCACTTCAATACTGCAACACAATTTAAATTAATGGAGCGGTCACTATACTGATACCTACGTTCATTCAACTCAAACCCACAGGGCTAGGAAGAAAATGTGAAACAGGTTCCACGCGCAGCTTTTTGTACAGTTCTGAAGTTTTGTTGAAAACAATACAGAATCCAGGTAAATGAATTATCCATTAAACTAGCCACAGCTTCCTAAAAAATGCCAGAGCTGTCGTTGTGATTTCCAGCCACCAAAAGCAATATCTGCGCCTTTCGGATAACATTTTTCTCCAGACACACACCTGTCGTTTATCAACTTATCACCTTTTGTTCTCCACTAAACCCCACCTGAAGGACATTTATTCGGGGATTGAGGCAGCGTCTGCACTGGTATTGACCGAGTATGCATCCCCCCCCCCCCATGAAAGCTCCAAAGGAGGAAAGAAATCCCTAATTGACTGCATCCAACACTAGATAGATAGATGGATAGTGTGTCCTTGCTATCTGGTGGGTGTGTGATCATTACTGCTGTGCTAAAACCTAAGGTCAGTCTGGTCTCACGCTGTTGGTGGTGTTGGAGCCCGGGGGAATAATAGGTTCACACGGCTGTGCTTCATTACGTATGTCTGTCTATGGAGAGGGAGGGAGGGAGGGGGAGAGAGAGAGAGAGAGAGAGAGAGAGAGAGAGAGAGAGAGAGAGAGAGAGAGAGAGAGAGAGAGAGAGAGAGAGAGAGAGAGAGAGAGAGAGAGAGAGAAGAGAGAGAAAAGTGAGAGAGTGCCACTGTCCTTCTCTGGTTGTCCTCCTCTCCTCTCGCATTCACCTCGCTTTCTACACCACCGCTTCATTAGGCAGAGGGTGTGTGTGTGTGTGTGTGTGTGTGTGTGTGGACTTGTATTGGGGGGTGTGTGTGTGTGTGTGTGTGTGTGTGCATTTACATGTGTGTGTGTGTGTGTCTGTGTGTGTATGTGAATCTCTTAAAATCAGGATGCTGTCCATGTCATATTGCTAATAACCAAGCCAGCTGTTAGTTGTTTGTGGGCTATACAACAACCTGCAGTTGCACTCAGAACAGTGACCGCCTTGCCTGTCAATCAGACCGGCACATTCAGCCTCTGCAATTACCACAAACCTGCTCTCTTGCTGCCTGCAAGAGATGCTCATATAACCTGCAAAATAAGGACATCTAGTATTGTCATGTCCCTTCCCATGTCTATTCCCTTGACCACCGGTCTCGGCAGGTCTGGTGACCGCTTTGCAGTTCAACAGCATATTCTTGATGTTTTATTTATTTTTGTTTCACAGTGGATTAGGGTTACATAACATGGGAAATAGAATTGGCTGGTTTCTGTAAAGCAAGTTGTGTTTAGGAGGTGAATCAAAGGCCTTAACGGTGCATTTCCAATCTCCTGACGCCTCCTACTCTGTTCACACATCACCGGAACTGTTTATTAGCCCTCCCATTATAGGTTTTTCTTGTGTGAGTGAGTGAGTGTGTGTGTTTGCGTGTGAGAATGTGTGTGTGTGAGAGAGAGATACAGAGTATGTGTGTGTGTGAGACAGAGAGATTATAAGTGTGTGTCTCTCTTTGTGTGCGTGTGTGTGTGTGTGTGAGAGAGAGAGAGAGAGAGAGAGAGAGAGAGAGAGAGAGAGAGCATGTGTGTGTGTGTGTGTGTGTAAGAGAGAGAGTGTGAGGAAGAGAGACAGAGAGACTGTGGGTGTGTGATTGTGTTTCCTCACACTTTCACTTTTCTCTTTTGACACGGGGGAACGACTGAGATTGTTAAAGTAGGCATTTCCGCAAACTCGCCTCCACTTGTGACTTGGCAACAGTTTTATTGTACCAAAAGAGAGCAGAACAGCCATCCGTTGTTGTCAGATTTCCGTGTGCGGCGTGGGCTTTGCTTCAAATCGCCGTGGCGACTGGGAAGAGGCCAGTGTGCGGGTGACAGAGCGGACGTGCAGGGGGGGACTGTGTGAAATCTCAGATGACACGCAGAAGCAGAGCCCAGAGACTCAAATCCGCCCCTCTGGAGCCATAAAACCCTAGAAGTGCGACAGTCCACCTCCCGGATTAGCTGGTAAATTCGCCTGAGTGGACGTTCCCCTTTTGACCCATGGTGATGGCGTATAAATTACTGAAGAAATAAAAAGGAGTTGAATTCAGTGGAGACCTTTTTTTAAATTTTATATTAATGACGTTAACTAAGCATCGCACAAATCAGCCCATGCATTGAAATGTATGCTGGCAATGAGCAAGCTTGTCCATGGGAATAATTTATCTACTAGATATGTCTGAAAATGGGGGTGGGGGGGGTGGGGACAAAAAATGTTCTCCATGGACTGAAATGTGCTCACAGGTTTTACAAGCCAGAGATATGGTTGTATTTACCTCTGCTCCTCAGGAGCCGGAGGCAGCTGCATATTTTAAAGGAACAAATTGAAAGTGTCTGTTAACGCAGATTCCTGCTGCTATCAGTTACAGTTCCACCACTGGCACAGATTAGAGTCAGGTATCCTGGAAGAAGCCCCTCCCACCCCTTCCTCAGCGCACTTTATTGTTGATAAATCTGCGTGGGTTGTGGGATAGAGGAAGCAATTGCAGCAGAAACATTTCAAAGCCTTTGTAAAGCGGGCAAAATGACTGCTGGTAACAGTCACCCCACAGGAACAGCTAAATGTTTTATTTTTTTCTTGAGTTTCTCTTTGAATGCCACCTCTGTGCTCAGCAGTCTTTGGTAGCTCTCCAGCTCTTTGTTGGCACCGCTACCATCCCTTGGACAGCACATTCATAATATCCAAAAAATAAATAGGTTTCCCCTTCGCACACCTAAACGTATTCCACGCAGCCATTCGATATCTCCAGAGGGGGCTTCTGACGCTCGGGCTATGGCTACCCAAACACACCCTCATCCTCACAATCATTTATATTGAATATCTCCCTTGAAAGAGGTCCTTTTTCACACCATGGCTTCGTTCCCAAGAATATTCCTTTTCTATTTCGAATATGGTTATAATGTATGCCTTTTTATCATGTCTTGGCTGAACTGTAAATATTATTACACCCCATTGCAAAATACTAATTAAACAGTAACAAAATATTGATTTATGTGTGTGTGCATATGTGCGCTTGTGTGTGCATGTGTGATACAAAAGGATCTCTATTTACATTCTACTAGACACAGACAAGGCCACCTCTCTCCCCTGCTTAATGGAGGTTTATAACATCCCTATAACATATAACATCCCTACCCTACGCCCAAATAATAATGAAATCATGTTTTTGCACTCTAACCTTGTTCTCTCTCTCTCTCTCTCTCTCTCTCTCTCTGTGTCTCTCCCACTCCTTGTAATCACCATCTGTTTGTCCATATTGCCTGCTCCCCCTGTTATCTGGTCCTTGCGGCTCTGTCTCTCTGTCTTTCTCTCTCTCTCTCGCTCTCTCTCTCTCTCCCCCCGCACCCCTCCACTCTCAGACGCAGCGTTTGGCGTCTTGCGTGCCGTGTTAGTGGTGTGTGGCTTGGCCCTGCTGGGCCTCCTCGCCCTCGCCTCGTGGAAGCTGTGCTGGGTGCCTTGGCGAAGCAAGGCGCTCCTCTCTAGCCCGGCTGGCCCCCTGCAGCCCTGCCCCCTCCGGCCGCCGTCACCGTCACCGTCGCCCAGTCCCCAGCAGCAGCATCTGCTGCCCCTGCCGCCGCCGGCCGCGGTCACCATGGCAACGGAGAAGGTGAAGGACCCCTTGGGCTCCATGGGTTTCCTGGAAGCAGCCGTGAAGATCAGCCACACCTCACCCGACATCCCCACTGACGTGCAGCTGTCCATGCGCGAGCACTTCCTGCGCCGCACGCAGCGCATGACACGGCAGACCACTGAGCCCGCCTCCTCCACCAGGTACACCACCCCCCTGCACCCCAGAATTTTTTTTTATAGCTGCACAATAGTTGCAAAACTACAACTGGAGAGAATCAGAGTAGCAATCTGAAATACAAGGTTAGTCATTTTAGTCTGTATATACACAGCCATGTGAAATTATTACATGGTGCCGTTCTGGCGCTAAGGGTCTAAAAAAAGTCAATCTATCTCTTGTGTGTGCACACATATGCGTACACACACACACAAATACCCGCACAACAATATGGAGCTAATCTCTCTTTACACAGAAAGTCTACACAGTGTGATCACAGTCTTTCTCTCTCTCTCTCTCTCTCTCTCCGTCTGTCTCTTGTTGTTTGCTTTTTTCTCTGCCCATCTATTTTCTCACACACGCACACACACACACACATAAATAAGGCAAAGTGAAATTTCACAATTATAATCTGTTTCACAAACACAGAAAATGGAGTAAAAAACCTGACAAGAGCTAACAAGTGCTTAACTGGATTCAGCGTATTTCCTCAAACCGCCAGTGACAGAAATGTATTCATACAAACTTACCAACCATCCAGCCCATAAAAAGCTATTATTACATATCAAGTTACTTTGCCTCTGTCTCAGATATCTCATAGCAGTAAATATGTTAATCATAATTCAATTTTAGGTAGAGAAGCTTTCATCGGGGGTAATACAATATTGTCTGAGGTGCAAGGCTGGTCTATTTGAAGCTTAGACGGGCTGAGAAAAAAATCATAAGATCCAGAATGAGCATTTTGAACAGCAGAACAGCTTGAATCGAGATTTAGAGAAACTTCTGCTTGGCACTCCTGCAGTTCTCCAAATCATCTATCTCTCCTGGCACCAAAAGCAAACCATTTTTACAACAATTTTCTCTTTATCGCCCATCTGTCCCCCGTGTCCGCAGGCACAGCTCCTTCAAGAGGCACCTGCCGAGACAGATGCAGGTGGCCAGTCTGGATCTGGGCAACGACTACGTGCCGGACCTCGACGAGAAGCCGACGAGCATCGGCCGTATCAAGCCCGAGCTCTACAAGCAGAAGACCCTGGAGACGGAGGAGTCGACCAAGTACAGCGGCATCAACTGCGGCCGCATCCACTTCTCCCTCAAGTACGATTACGAGAACGAGGCCCTGCTGGTGAACATCCTGCGTGCGCTGGACCTGCCCGCCAAGGACCTGTGTGGCAGCTCGGATCCCTATGTCAAGGTTTACCTGCTCCCCGACCGCAAGAAGTTCCAGACGCGTGTCCACCGCAAGACGCTCAACCCCACCTTCAACGAGAGCTTCCAGTTCCCGGTGCCTTACGATGAGCTGGCCGCCAGGAAGCTCCACATGAGCGTCTTTGACTTTGACCGCTTCTCCCGCCACGACATGATCGGCGAGGTGGTGCTGGACAACCTGTTTGAGATGTCGGACCTGTCCCGGGAGACGGCGATATGGAGGGACATCCAATACGCCACCACTGTAAGGATCATCGTCGCTTTCTCTCTCGCTCTTATTAGTTTACGTTTGATTACGTTTATTAGTTTTCATGCCACTGCTGCATGTGCTTGATTGATTACATTGCATGGGGGGGGTGTACTTGGTGTATTGCTTTTTTGCTTCGATTATATGACATTTCTCATCTTACATGCCATGTTACATGAGAATACACAAATAAACAAATTCACAAATCCATTTTACGAATTAACAAGAAACCCGACACATCCATTATGGACCGTAGCATGTGATCATGCTCTGATCCTTTTTATTTAATAGGAATAGATTACATAACAAGTACAACATTTATGTGCAAATCCTTTGTATCATTGGATCATTCCCCACAGCACTGCTGCATACACAGACCAAAAAGGCAAGACAAGAATCTTAAATGAAAACTTCAAACTAACGGCGTACTTAAGCGATCGTTATTATTCTCCATGCTGGCTGTTCTGCCTTTGGGCCAAGCTGGTAGAAACCTGCCTCCACACCCCTCACCTTACTCTCGCATCTCCACACAGCACTTAACTTCAACAATATCACCCCCACCTCCATCTTCACTTCCTCGCCAGCTGTTTTTTTCTGTGGGCTGGTCAATAATCTCTAGGGTTATTGCTTAGGAAGCTGATAGCATTTTGGCAAGGGCCTTGGCACACAGACGGCCCAATGATTTCCTGTCAGAACCACCCAGTGCTCCTCGCACCACAGCTACAGGGCAAAACAAACACTAAGGTGCCTCCGCAAAATTTGAATGGCCCGCGGCCAACAGTTGGCCGGATTACAAAGCCTTGCTTACTAACCGCCACACGGCCTAATGAGCGGCAGGTGCTATAGCGCCAATGGAGGAATAAGCGGAGGAGCTGAGAACGTCCTCCATCCATAGGTCAAGGAAGGGTGTTCGTCGAAGACAACAACACCACGGACGTTAGTAACGATAACGAGGTGATGTGTTCGTCGTCTAACGTCTGCGTTTCAGGGGTGTTTCATCAACGCAGTGCTTCAGGAAAGCACCTAAGACGCTTATCAGTGGTGTGTTTGATGAGGGATTATTCATTATTCAATGTTCCCATGTTCATTTTTAATGAGTGATCGCGCACAGGGATGAATCGTTCCATTACCTTTTACACATGGGAACGGCTGAGAACCGAGGCAATGTATGTTTTTTCTGTATGTATGAAACACAGGTTATGGTGACGACCAAAACAGAAATATTTTGGGCCATTGTTGTTCAGCCCAGCTCAGGATGTTTTTCGTTTTTTTCAGGAATATTTTTGGGGCGTTTTTGGGGATTGCTGTGCTCTCAGATTTCTATTAAATCCATCCGGGTTTCACATCCTTAAAAAACCCAAATCCACACTTTCTCCACGGTTGAAGCTAAGCTAGACGCTGGGTGTGCCATATAGAGATGTTAAGACTTCCAGGAGGCCCCTGGAAGTGTTAGGATTGTAACCAATCGGAGGGCTTCCCACCGAGCTCATTCTAAGTGATTAGAAGCCTGGGCGACCTTAATACTGTTTATAGGATGAGGCCAAGGGCTCTCAGGGGACTGATAACAGCCATCGTATTCAGCTTGATACTCTGTGTGTTGGCCCTGTGTGTTGCCTTGTGGAGAACCGCTCACATACATACCCAGGGAAAATGTAGCTTTCCAATGGCTGTTTCCAATGAGTTTCCAATAGGTGTTTCCAATGGGTCTCCAATAAACCCCATTGCTGATTTATGCTTGGCAGGTGGATTGATAGATTTTTGTTATTTAATTTAATTATTTGAGTCCTGGTTATGTTTTTGTTCATTATAAATATAGTTGAATTAGTTTTCCATCTTAAAGAGGCCCCTGCTAAATAGTTGTGATCCTCTAAATCAAGCTTATTAAAACGTTATTTGCTATACAATCAGACCCTTGCAATTTATGCAAGAGTGTTGTTTACGTAACATTCACAAAGTTAGTTATATTTTTTTTTATTGACGTAAATTCAGAATCTAAATTGTTCTAGCGGGTGCTGATCAAAAGTATATGGGCTTACTACGCATGGTGGATTAAGGGCACATGGAATTATACACAAGAAAATTAATTGCATACTGTTCCTCTTTGATGGCCTACATGTTCACTCAGCATGAAATCATTAATACCATTAAGAGTAGAAACTATAATGTGTAGAAATACAGCAGGAACGTTTTTAAAATATAAATTTGGCCTATAGCAGCTATTTGAAAGTTACCAAGTTTCCAAAGTGACATGAATAATTCACGTTGTGGCCCTGTCTCGGAGGCCATGGGTAAAAATGGATAACAACATTTCACTTCTGCCGTCGACTGTCCCTGCAACAAATGCAAACCGAGCCAAAATTAAGTAAAGTGCTCTTTAGTCTTCTAGGGTTAGGGATACAACATTGATGTGAAACTGACTACTTTGTGTGTGTGTGTGTGTGTGTGTGTGTGTGTGTGTGGCCCCCCCAACAGGAGAATGTAGACCTAGGTGAGATCATGTTCTCCCTGTGCTACCTGCCCACCGCCGGGCGACTCACACTCACTGTCATCAAGTGCAGGAACCTCAAGGCCATGGATATCACCGGTTACTCAGGTAAGGGTGGGGGACCCATATCTTGTGAGTCGGTGTGTGTGTGTGTGTGTGTGTGTGTGTCTATAGAAGTAGACAGAAGGTGGTTTTGTGCGTCTGTGGTGAGATTGTGAGAAAGGCTCGCACATGGGAATACAGAAGCCACATGAATATTCAATTTCAAACATGTCAAGTTAAACGCATACAATGGAGGAAGAGCCCCACACACATACACACGGACCTCCCCCCCCCCCCCCCCCCCCCCCCCCCCCCCCCACTGCTGAGCTGTGTATATTTTCCCCAGTTATTATTATTCAACGCTTGCAATATTAAGACATCAGCAAATAGCTGCAGGCCTGATGTTTATTGTAATAGGGTCTTGTTTCACATTGCATTCCACATCTTTTATCACAATAAAACCTGCAAGTGAACGCTGCCACCTATGTGTTTGCTCAACGATAGAAGTACAGCTATTAGTGGATGCTTTCAGCTCAATCAACACAACCCTCTCTCCACCCGCCCCAATTTTAGTCAATTTTCAATGCCTGGCCACAATTCCCACCCGCCTGTCATAAAGCACCACTATATCAAATTGTGCCGCTAAGCACATTACGCTGCAAAGCAAGCACTCCTTTATTTGTTGAGTCCATGGATTGTGGGCGGCATACATCTGACAAAAGCCGTGACATAATGGATTACAGAGGTGCACTGCAACAGGATGGGGAGGTGAAGAAGACACAAACCAAGTTTACCCAGGAACCTTCCCTCCATTAGGCCATTTAAGTCCACTGTCTCTTCCCCACCCTAGTGGTGTATATACTGGGAAATGTTGACTCATCATCTGTAGTCTGTACAAAAGATGGATGATGCCAGGCCATAAAGTACCTCGGGTGATGAATTAAAAGCAGGTTGCAAGACTGCTATTGCATGTTAATTCATGTCTTACTAATGCTTTTAGTAATGGCTGTATGTTTTGAGGATTTCCAGAGGCCCAAATTCAAATGATCTTTCTTTGGTGATTCATTTCAGTGAATAATATACATATAGCAAGGTTTACTCAAAGGGTAAATTACCCTTGTAAAATGTCATAAAATGTGACCTTTGAAGCCCTTTGAGACTGTAAGGGCTAAACAAATAAAATGGACTTGACCCGACATGACTTCTGCTTCTCTTTGGTCAACCAGATCCTTACGTCAAAGTGTCGCTGATATGCGACGGAAAGCGCCTGAAGAAGAAGAAGACGACCATCAAGAAGAACACACTGAACCCCACCTACAACGAGGCCATCATCTTCGACATCCCCCCCGACAGCATGGACCACGTCAGCCTGCACATCTCCGTCATGGACTACGACTTGTGAGTGAAAACTAATAACGAACGCCGACAGCAACACCGGGCCTCTCTAAACATATTCCAGAGGCTGACTGCTCAGAGCTGTGAGAAGCCGTGAGAAAACCCCCCCTGCTAAATATGATTTAAAAGAAGGTTCTTGGGATGATACATCTGAGGACAGTCATGCGAGTAGCGGCTAAACACCAGGGCTGCTGAGGAAAAAAACATCCGCTTGAACAGCACACTCCTTCACCGCTTTTGAGGATGAGAAGCAGAAAACAGGATTTGACGAGAGCTTTAGCTGACAGAATGAGATCTTCAAGAAGGTCAAAAAAGCGTACTGTTTCTTTTTTTCTTCTTCTTTTTGACTTGTGTGTGTGTGAGAGAGAGGAAGGTAAGCCCTTCTAAACGACTGGTGCGTGTTTACCATCATGTCTAATGATGATTAGGACTAAATCGTTGTTTTTATTTCGCATTGATGATCCCTGTGCGGGTTTATGTAACACGCGACAGCAACAAACACGCACCTTTGGTCTGTGGACTAATCTAGGGAGAAAAGCCAGTGTTGGTTTCATTTACACTTCAGATATTTTTAATAGAGTGCGCTCTCAAAAGAGAGCGTACAGCGTGTGATTTTGTTCTCAGCCCTGCTTTGATGGCCTTTTAACCATTGAAATGAGTCGGTTCTATTGTGATGGGAGATGCTCGGCTCGGCTGCAGAATCATTGTCCATCTGGCAGGCTTGTTAGGAGACACTTGAGAATCAGACCTCCTTTGAAAACGGCAAAAAAAAGCATGCTACAATTATAAACAACAATCAGTGGATGTGTGTGCGTGTGTGTGTTTGTGTGTGTGTGTGTGTGTGTGTGTGTGTGTGTGCGCGTTTGTTTTTGTGTGTTTGTGTGTGTGTGTGTGTGTGTGTGCGCATGTGTGTGTGTTTGTCCCCACAGGGTAGGTCATAATGAGATCATTGGTGTGATGCGTGTTGGATGCAGTGCTGAGGGACTTGGCCGGGACCACTGGAACGAGATGCTGGCGTATCCACGCAAGCCCATCGCTCACTGGCACCACCTGCTGGAGTCCAAGAAGTCTGAGAAAGAGGTACGGTCTGGCGCTTTGGCGTCTTCAGACGCTTGGTGACAGAAGGGCTAGAAGGAATACCAACAGATAGAGTTTGCATGTTCTGTACGATACAAAGTCTAAAATAAACTTTTCTGGTGACATGTCTTTTTAAACATGTGTTTCCTGTGTGTGTGTGTGTGTGTGTGTGTGTGTCTGTACGTGTGCGTCTTTCAGTGGAAGGCGAGGACGGCGAGCTTCGACAGCCAGGGCTCCTGCCCTTCCCCCAGACCCCCTGCCAGTCCCTGAGCCCCACCACCTGTGACCCAAACCCAAAACCCCAGAACAGGGTGTGCTTCCTCCAGCGGATCCCTACTTCCCCCTCTGCCTGAAGAGAAAACACCACCACTCCCCCACACCCACACCCACCCCCACCCTCCCCCCTACTCGCCCCTCGCCTTCCCAATGGCCGATGATCTAGACGGGGATCTGCTGTCTTGTTGCTCGGTTCGTAGCCGGAACGCGGACGCGTCACATATGGTGGACGCCGTGGAAGATAGCTGAGCCGATGTCCCTCTTTGTGGTTATGATGTGGTTTTATGAACAGCCTCCCTCTTCGTTTGTCCTCACAAGGAGGAGGATTTCAGACTTCCAGTCATTGAGACATTGTCCATAGGTGAAGCGTAACCTCGTCCGAGCGGAGGGCGGAACGGGAATAGCATCCCAGTGAGACCCCTTGTCCGCACACACTGAACATCAATCTGGGAGCGGTGGAGACGTTGTTTTGATGGAGGCGTCCCTTGAAGTCGCCCCCCCACCAGGGTGTTGGCCAGAACAGATAGAACAGATAATTATATGTATTTTCAACGAGGGCTCAAGAACTTTTTTTTTTTAAAGCTGTTCTGCTCTAAAATAAAGAAATGTCTCGGTGCTTTATTAGCACAATAAAGTTTTCCTCCTATGAATATGGACCTGTCAAATTAAAAAGTCATAAACATATGGTTTTGAAACAAACCAAGGGAGAAATTGTAAACATAATAATAATAATAATAATAATAATAATAATAATAATAAAACAGTTTAACATATTGCATTTCCAGTTTTATTAGCAAAATAAGCAACTCTGTCAGGCTTGGTGCAGAAAACAGCTTTGCAAGCAGCAAATCAATGGGGGGATTTTATGCAGCTTTTATGGTGGAAAAATGAACTGGTGTTTCACTCCGGGCCACCGATGTCTTTGTCCAAACATTTGTAATGACTTTACTTTTCTTCCATAGCTTTCCTTCATTATAAAAAGTAGCATCATTTACCGGTAGCATAGCATAGACGTAGCTTAAACCATAGCACATAAAAAAACAAGACAAATAAACTAATGTTGGCCAAAGTGCCAATATACATCCAGTATATGTTTAACTTATGTTTAAATATGCGACCCCAATATGCTGCAAAATAAGTCACTTACAAAATCATGAAAACACAGCCACCATGACATCATTGTCAAGAGGATTATGTATGTAATTAGCATATTTCCGAGTTATACCGCCCCCTGTCCCCCCAGGGTTTCATTCCACAGGGATGAACTCACACACACCCTTACCTCTTGTGTTGTGGTGTTTATTTCAAGGTACTCACAGAAGACAACACAGTGGTTTTTGGGGGGGAGGAGAAACATGCTGCATTTTGTCATTTGCTCATCATTTTTATGTACAGATTTAAGGTGGGTGTGTATAGTTTATATGATTGATGATATGATTGTGTGTGTGTGTGTGTGTGTGTGTGTGTGTGTGTGTGTGTGTGTGTGTGTGTGTGTGTGTGTGGGCGTGTGTGCTGATGAATACAGTGTATATTTTGTGCTTAAGACGGAAATTCACTAAAAGAAAAGGGAAGACATAAAAAATGTGTCACCATTTTTAATGTTTGTAGCCATGCTGATAATAACGTGTGGGATAACCTGAGAACCTACAAATCTTTCCTTTAATTAGTTTTTTTAATTACAAAAAAAACGTTTCCGGGTGTTATCTTTATGTGAAGATTTAACATATGTATAATTGCAATTGAGAGGTAACAAGCTACCATATGGTCAAATATGTGCTGTCATTTTTAGGTTGATCTAGAAAATACATTACTTAATTTAAGCACGTTAGGTTATTTTAGCACAGAAGCTTTAGACTAGTAACTTTGTTTATCACGTTCAGTTAGTTCCGTATTTGTGCATAAATACAAATACATATCTATATTATATATATATTTGTTATATATTTGTTGTTAACATATGTATTTGTTGTTTTTTTTGTTGTTGTAGTAGGATTGCACACATTTCAATGAACTAAGGCTGTGAGTTTCTGCACACGAGTTTAAAAAGGCACTTGTCAGAAAGAAACAATACACTGGGAAATTAATTTCATTATGTATGTATGTATGTATGTATGTATGTATGTATGACGTGTACTCCCTGCTGATACACATTTAGTTTTGAGTTAGGCCTATCTGAACAAAAGTTAATGAAAGGGTTAAAAACACAACGACTACTCAACAGAAAAATCAGGAATAGTAATACAGCATCTCATAGTGACTGAAGCATAGCAAGCCGTATCATAAATCTCATTTACTTATTTAGGTAGACCAACATGGGAGCCAACAATGGCCTGATTCAGTTAGCAGACATACAAAAAGAAAATCTGTTTTAGCTTCAATGTGAACAGTACAGTGAGCAGCCATTCACCCCAATGCTGTGAGGGACATGTGCAGACGTTGTAACCTATGGGGTGAATCTGTAGAGGAGGGGTGATATTTTCTCTAGCAGCCTAATTGGTGCTTGTTATCCCTAGAAAATATGTCGGCACATTATTGTTTTTGCTTGACAATTCCTTAGCCCCCCCCCCCCTTTCTGCAAATGTGACTGCAATGTTTGTCTCATTCATGAAGTTGGACTATTGTTGGACTTTCTCTCTCTGAACTAA
>JAOPHQ010001421.1:410000-417500 GCA_030340625.1 Merluccius polli | reverse complement strand
CATAATAATAACCGAAAATGTATCCGTAGGAGTCATGTTGGACAAAATATTTAGTCAATTGTGACATGAAATATGTCAAATATTAGCAGCTTCATTGGGTCTTTCATTCGGTTGACTGAAACATCCCCCAGTGCCACGCCCAGACGCAACCTGTTGTTTCTTAGTGACCTGACGAGGAGCATCAAAACACACACACACACACACACACATACACACACACACACACACACACACACACACACACACACACACACCTCACCCACTTATTTACTGCAGGGTCAAAAGTGTACACGGGAGTGATTACACAGACCATTACACCGTGGAGGACCTTCACCTTTGACCCCTGTCATAACAGATCAAACTTTGTTTGGTTGTAAAAGGTAGGCACATGTTACTGGGAATAAAGAGAAATAAAAAATATAACAAGGAAGGAAAGGCAGAAAGCAACGGACAGGAGCCTCTAAGTAGACAGAACACAGTGCTATTCTGGCCCACAGGGGTTGACGTATCACATTAATTACAGTTTCAGATACTCCCTCATTCTCTTGTCGGCCATCGGTTCAAGGGAAACTTGAGGTGAACTGTGCTGTGAACAGAGCCCTGCATCTATTTTTATGCACACAGAGACAGCCAAAGCAGACGGCGAGTGTCGTCATGGTAACAAATGGTGCCATGCAGCCCCTTGTAGAAGTGGACTTGGCTACCTTGCGTCTGATCTAATCTGGAGGCCATTGCCTGTCTGTAACTGTCTAGCATCTGTGTGTGTGTGTGTGTGTGTTCCAGCCTCAAAGGTTGTTATTCAATTATAGTTTTAAATGACATTTCCGGCTGTTTTGCAAAAGGTGCTTGTACATTGAACCATGTGGCAATTTACATCAATGCGTTAATTTGTCTAATTTGTGACTTTTCAAACACGATTAATGTTTGATTACGCCATTGCCTTGTGTGGCCTGATCAAAGGACATACACCAATAATGATTCATTATTCTCTATCAACCGGTAGCAAATCTCTTTTATAACCTTTTGGCTTAGGGATTGATGTTAAGAGATTAACAATAGGTCAGATGCTTGTTTTGGACGGCTTGCATTGAGTTCACACATATGCCCAAGAACAATAGGTTGACATTGGACCCAAATCATACTACCTACCTACCTACCTACCTAACTAACTAACTAACTAACTAACTAACTAACTAACTAACTAACTAACTAACTAACCAACCAACTAAATAACCAACTAATACTAACTAGTTGCCTAGCTAACTAGCTGCGTAACTAACTAACTAATACTAAATAATAATGTATTCTAACTATCTAACTAATTAACTGACTGACAGAGAGACAGACCAGCCGGCAACTAACCAACTGATCACCCAGCATTCTAACTGGCTGACTGACTGTCTGGCTGTCTGAGGGACCGACTGACTGTCTGACTAATGGACTGACTGACCAGTGGCGCCTGCAGAAAATATTTAGTGGGAAGGCAAAAGTGGCCAGCAAAAATCTTTGGGTGACACACTGAAAAGACTATACAGCAGTGTGTGTGTGTGTGTATGTGTGTCTTCACATTATTCACAAAGGTAACTTTATGTTGTTGGGTCTTCACATGCAGCGCTGTGGTCCACAACGACTTGCAGACGACACAAAGGGAGGGGAAAGCCAAGTTAAGGGGGAGGAGTTAAGAGGGTAAAGGACACGCCCACTTGTTTTGTTCTGAGAACCCGGTGCTGTAGTGCGACATCTAGTGTCTAAATATCGTCTATGGCTCCTTTAACAGTCTCTATCCAGTCCATATACACAGCAATATCCTCATATATAATCTCAGGAGATTTATAAGGATGAGTCAGTTCGGGGTGGGGGGGCAGTGGGGCAGTATCATGG
This sequence comes from Merluccius polli, assembly GCA_030340625.1. Classification (NCBI taxonomy): domain Eukaryota; kingdom Metazoa; phylum Chordata; class Actinopteri; order Gadiformes; family Merlucciidae; genus Merluccius; species Merluccius polli. The sequence continues at coordinate 415,619 of JAOPHQ010001421.1, read as the reverse complement.
CCACCCCTGGTTGGCGCCCCTGTGACTGACTGACTTTACTACTGGGGATTTTGACATTCACTCCGGTAAAGATGGTCACCAGGATTAAATATATTGAATAGTTTTTAAATCGTCCTGTGCTGCTTGGTTTGTCCTTGAGTATGAGAGAGTTTCTTCCTACTGTTACCTTCTCATCTTTAAAGTGGCATCCTGTGTTATTTTCATGTCATGGTTGTCTATGCTAGTAATACCTGACAGAGGGAGCAAATGTTCCTCAACACATCTGTCGACAAGGTGAACCACATGATGATGTTCACTGAAGACCACTTGACTGGATGTGTGGGCGGTGGGCCGTAGCGTTACATGTCCCCTCATGCTGTCGTCCACAAGATGGCAGCAGCTGGCTACAGTAAGTAGAAAAAACGCCAAGGAGTTGGGTTCTGGGATTTGGCTCAGATGAGTGGATCCACAGACCCAAAAACAAATGTCAAACCGAATGGTTCCTAAAGGCTATTAAATTAAATGTGTTGAATACATTGCCCAATATGCCTTGCTCCATTTAGTTACTATTTTAGAAGTGTATATATTATATTACACTTCTAAAATATGATATATTATATATTAGTACATACTGGTATATATAATTATAAAATGTTATATATGTGTGTGTGTGTGTGTGTGTATGTGTGTATGGGTGGGCACATGCTAGTGTATGTATGTGTGTGCCTGTGTATATGTGTGTGTGTGTGTGTGTGTGTGTGTGTGTGTGTGTGTGTGTGTGTGTGTGTGTGTGTTCTGCATGTGTATGCGTGACCCATGCATATCTTGCACAATCTCTGCTCTCCCCATGTACTTGCCCTCTCACCAGGCGTCAGGAGCCACTCGTAAAAGAGCCCCCTTTCCCTCCACAACAAAACAAGAGCCATAAAGGCTACTTTCTTTATTAGCCTCTCCCGTTGATTGAGGGGGTCAGAGGAACCCAACAGCCCAGTGCCAGGTTGTATAAAAGAGCAGAGCGTATAGTGAAGCAGTGTAAATCCTTTAAGGCTCTTGTAAATGGCTTTAATACACCCAAGGCGCCAAATCACTTGACCTGCGTTAGCCTTGCCACTCAGGGGCCTTTCTGGCTGGCTGAGCAGTGTGGAGCCAGGCCCCTATTCTGCTGTTCTCCGGCTGTCAGTCCAGGTAATAGTCAAGGCCTTATTAGCGACACACTCGCCCTGCCCGGATCCAGCCTCCACTGGCACTCCTGAGTTTAATCAGCCGTTAAAAGGCCAGGGCTGCTTCTCCCTGCCTTCCATCACGTGTGTGGGACCTGGTCTGGCTGTTGGTCTGTCTGTCTGTCTGTCTGTCTGTCTGTCTGCCTGCCTGCCAGTCTGTCTCCGTCTGTCTGTCTGTCTGTCGGTCTGTCGGTCTGCCTGTCTGCCAGTCGGTCTATCTGTCAGTCTGTCTGTCAGTCTGCCTGCCAGTCTGTCTCTGTCTGTCTGTCTGTCTGCCAGTCTGTCTGTCTGTCTGTCTGTCTGTCTGTCTGTCTGCCAGTCTGTCTGTCTGTCTGTCTGTATAGCTATACCATTTAATGTTGCATATTGTGGACTTTTGCATTCTTAATTCTAATAAAATTCTGTGTACCTGGGTTTGTACTCACTTTTGTTTTTGCTTCCTCTCAATATGTATAGTATGGTAACAATATTCCACTTCACTATGTTAGAATTATTTCCTCTTACTTATATCATATTCTGGAGTTATCAATCCTGTTGATTCATCATGTTGCTTTGCTATTAGCCTTGCTCTGAAATATTTCCAGTTCATACATACAAGTTCACCACATGTGCACTTAATGTACACCTAATGCACACGCCTACAAACAGGTGTTCCTTCTTCATAATGCGGTGCCTGGGCGAGACACTGGACATTTCTATCCATTTCTTTTCCCAACCATGATGTCTAATGAAAATCTGCCAACTTGTCAACTTTGCGCGTTGCATGACAAGCCGGCATGCACTTACCAGGGCTGAGCAGGAGCTGAGGGCCTGCTGTAGAGGCTGCGGACAGCTGCACCGAGGGCTGTGGATGGGTGGGGTGTGGGTGGGGGTGTAGAAAACACGCTGACAAAAGCAGCATTTATCCAATGCGGGCGCCACACACGCGTCAAGCGTGGCACAGCTTGACCACTGGAAAATAAAGAGATGCATGTATAATGTGGGAGAGAATATCCAAGGAAACGGGCAAACTGGTGATTCCGGGCAAGCAGCGGCCCCACACACAGCTGTGAGCCATACCTGTTGCTGCTCTGCATTACCACCACCACCACCACCACCACCACCACCACCATCACCACAGCCCTGGCTGGGAACCACACAGCCGTGGTGGGGCACCAATGCACCGCACCAGTGCAACTTTATGTAGCATGAAAAGCAGTTGTTTTTTTACTGTTTATGAATGGAAGGTTTAACCGGCAAGAAGGGGTGGGTGGTGGTGTGTGTGTCGGGGGGGGGGGGGTTCTGATGTGCATACAGCAGTAGGAATAGACGCAGTGTAAGGTAGTATAACACAGCCATCGTTGCACCACTCAAATAAAGTAACATAGCCATCTCTGCACCACTCAAATAAAAAATCGTTTTGAAATCTGAACCACTTTAACACACTTTAATAACGAGAGGCTGCTTTTGTGCATATGTGTGTGTGTCTGTGTGTGTGTGTGTTGGGAGCTTTGCCTACATGACTTGTTCCGACATTGTTCTCGCACCTCTGGAAGCTGCGCAGAAGGAAGCAGCACAGAAGGAAAGAGAGAGAGAGAGAGAGAGATGGAGAGAGAGGTGGGTCTGTGCATACCATTAACTCACAAAGCACTCATTACTGCAGTCTCTCTCCCATCTCCTCTATAGCTGGGGAAACATGTCCGCTCACGCTCCTCACCTTATTCCCCAGCAGCTAAAACCTTGCAAACACCTCTTTGGCACGTTGCACTGCTTCAGCTATGACTCACTTGAGTGAAATGCCTCAAACTCTGATTAATATAGGCCTTACGGTTGCCAGCTTGTGAAATTAACAGTGATGTATGCAGGGGTAAAGGCCCCCTTCTTCCTGTAAGCAGAGGTGGTTGAAAGTGTATGTGTGTGTGTGTTTGTGTGTGTGTGAGCATGTGTGTGTGTGTGTGTGTGTGTGTGTGTGTGTGTATGTGTGTGAGGAGAGGGGGGGATCAACTTGACAGAGTCAATCTTGCACCACCTGCACCACCCCTCGTTTCAACAGAGGCCGACAGGTTTGTTTTGTGTTTCACCACCGCCATGCATCATGGGAACATGCATAGACATACATTTACTGTCAACATCGCCACTCATAAAGGTGACACAATGAGCCGCCATCTTGCGCTTTAAATTATTGTTTTGGGGAGATGGGGGGGGGGGGGGGGGGGGGGGGGGGGTCGGGGGGGTCGGTGGGTAGTTGAGATGTGTATGATGGTGCCCTATGATGAGTTTGAGCACTTTTTACACCGAAAAGAAACGTTACACAGTAAATAGAAGGGATGCTCGGAGGGGGAGGGAGATGAATGTGATGAACGTGTGCCTACCTCTTTTTATTAGGTAATTACATGTTCAGTGGCACCGAGTCTGGAATAGTGAAAGTATGAGTGTAAACCTTTCCCTTGAAATGTATCCATCATTGCTCTGTAAATTACTCCTTCCCGTAACAAAAAAATAGAACCCACAATGCTCCAATACATCACTTATGGCATCCGTTGCATCACAATGATTATAAAATGTGGGATTGCACTGACAAGCAACGCAGAGAGGTACAAGTTCACCAGCCTGGAGGCACTTTAGACCATCCAGAAAGTACATCTGATTGACTTTAACATTCTCCTTCTCCTTCTCTAATTCTTCTTGTTGTTCTGCTTGTTCTTGTTCTTGTTCTTGTTCTTGTTCTTGTTCTTGTTCTTCTTCTTCTTCTTCTTCTTCTTCTTCTTCTTCTTCTTCTTCTTCTTCTTCTTCTTCTTCTTCTTCTTCTTCTTCTTCTTCTTCTTCTTCTTCTTCTTCTTCTTCTTCTTATCATTATTATTATTATTAGCAGGGGTATTAACGTTGACAATCCAGTAGTGGAGGTTTGTGGCCAAGATCCACTCTTAAGAATGTCGCTAATGACTGCAGCATCCAACTGTTTGCAGACAGGAGCAGACAAAAGGATAAGAGGGTCATTTCAGCTGTTTCGAGGCATGATGCACGGTGACGATAAACTCTGTCAGGACCTATCTAATGGTAGGGATAGTTTTGGGGGCCACCTTCTTGTCTCCATGAAGAGCCCTTTATATAGAGCACAAAAAAGTAACATCATAAAAAAAATGGAGCTGGTTTTGATCTCAAAACAGTGCGAAACATCAAATCGCCTCCAACAGAGAACTGTAACGACATGAAGTTAAGAGGGAAAAGAAGAGAGCGAGTGCCAATAGAGAGAGAGAGAGAGAGAGAGAGAGAGAGAGAGAGAGACAGAGAGAGAGACAGAGAGAGGGAGGGGGGGGAGAGGGTATGAGAGAGTGAGAGGGAGAGAGTGCAATAGACAATATATATATATATATATATATATATATATATAGAGAGAGAGAGAGAGAGAGAGAGAGAGAGAGAGAGAGAGAGAGAGAGAGACAGACAGACAGACAGACAGACAGACAGAGCAAGAGAGGGAGGGAGGGTGAGAGAGATGGCGTCTCAGGCAGACAGTCTGGCTGCAGCAGGATCTGCGGCACTCAGTGTCATGTGATTCTGGAGTCAAAGGTTATCCTCACTGATGAGTATCGGGCCCGAGCCAGTCTCCCTCACAAAAGGAAGGGAGTAGCTTTCACTCCCAGGGTCTGGAAAGTTTATTTCAGGAATTCATTCTGCCAGCACGAGACTGTAAACCTGTCTCAAGCCAGAAGACTTATATCCACAAATATGACTTCTTTTTTTGAGAATGGTTTCATCAGCCAAAATATCAGACAATATTCTTTTGTTTTTTTCCATTAGGAACTTGCGTGGCTGCGATCCGGTTGTAACAGGAAAACGAGGTGATTGTAGTGTGTTCCCCGCCACTAAAACTTACATCCATGGGATTGCAGCCGGATTTGGAAGATTATTGTTTTGTAGTCTGCGGAGTGTGTGAAAGTATGATGGTATTTTTCCTTCCCCTCAGAGCTCCTCATCCCACCACATATTATATTCCAGTGTGTGTCAGGGACGGTTGCCCCACCTGGGAGCTCACTAGGCCATGCAGATGAGGGAACACACTCACTGGGAAATGACTGAGGAGGATCCAGCATGTGTCTCCTAGCAACAAGGCGCCCCTGTTTATTAACACAACACCCCGGCGACTTGCAAGGGACCCCTCCGAGATCCACTGTGCCCCCCCCCTACACACACACCTCATCATCATGCCCATGTACACATCTCTCCACAGGTCACACTCCTCTAGGGAACAATAATAATCACAATGGAATTTCAAAATAACAGCGTCAGCAGGACACCCCGTTAAAAGCGTCTGAGAGATTACAGCTGCACCCCGGAACAGGCATGCGTGATATATGATATTACACATTTTGAACCAACGGATGGCAGAAGGCCAGAGACGTTTATGAGCCTGCCAGATGATCCAGGACCTTGATGTATA